>NW_017566603.1:0-40756 GCF_001854935.1 Bemisia tabaci
ATAACTCAATTTTTTCCAAAATGTGGGTTGGTTCCTTTCTGCTTAACTCAGTCCAATTTATTTAAAGACATTCAGCATCTTAGGCTATTATCGGGTTACTAGGGGGCTATGTATGCCCCCTGGCTGCTACAATGTAAATGTATTCAAAAATAAAAAGAGACTTAGATGTAGGTTAATTCCGCTATCTACCTTGGCCTAGCATCCCCATAACACTCTAAGTGGTATACTTAAGAGTAGTTATACAGGGTAATGATACACAGCTCCGTACTGCGCTGTCTTTTAAGTTGTCTACGGAGAGACACCGCGATTAATTGAACAACCCGAAGGCCGGATCATAAGCCTTATGCCTCTTGAGCGTTCGAACTGCGGGTTTTATTCACTACAGCTTGTTGAGCCAGTTCGTTCAGATGCATCCTGAGTCTTTGTCCAATTTATTTATAATAACTCCGAAACAGATGACTGCGGTGCTTGTTAAATTGTATTAATCTGGAGCAAAAAGTTGTAGAGATGAAGCGTTACGTAATAAAGGAGGTGGAAAACACACATAACACACAAAAAAATGCGCGTATAAATCTACAATCAAATTTAAATTTTAAACAGTTTCAGCACGTGCAGAATATACTTACATTGTCATTTCCTAGTGTTTTATTTAATCGTTTTCCTTGAGCTGTATAAAATTCCGTGCATTCACTTTTACATCTCTGGTTTATTCCCCTTAACTTGTGTCACTTATTTCCTATTGAATTTTTCCGGTGGCTATCAAATTGCCGTAGATTTTAAGTTAGTGACAGCTGTCTCGAAGAAAATTTTACGTACGAACTAATTTTTTGAAAATGCTTCGTAACTGCTCTGAGATTGTGCCAATATCTACTCGAACCCGCCTCGTCGCGGCGTATTTCCTACCAACTTCCCACAGCGAACAAATTTCAGTCAACATTTTTCACGATTAACATTAATATGGTGATTACTTTCAGGATCAACATCATCATGTTAACACTCTCAGGATCAGCATTATTATGGTTAGCACTTTCAGGATTAACGTTATCCGTGAAACTACCGCTAAAATTTGCCCCCAGATTTATGTTAAGGTCAACGGTTTTAACGGCAACGCAGGCAACAATTCGGGGCAATGACCTACAAAGAGACCAAAATTAACCTAATCACGATGCATTCCGTAATGTAACACCTGTATCACCTGTATTCAGCGACAGACCTTCAAAGAGCAAGAAATCGTCGAGTTGAGGAAAAGCAAGGGTGGATCCGACAACTGCCTTTATTGGTACCCCTCATAGAAAAATCGTGCCTTCCCTAGTAGCAGATTTATATAAACAAAAATTTAACGAAAGTATACGAGTCATATAACGGTTAAGTAACGGAATGTTCAAAGGAAACCGCCGTCTTCTAACCGTTATTGATCAAATAATTTTGTAAAATGCGCAAATAACCTTTATAATTGGTTTATATAAGAGTTATTCGTAAACATGTTTTATATAAACGTTATACTTCAGTTACACATCTTTTATATTAATACGCTCTTTATATATATTTTACATAATCGTTATATACTTTGATTATACATTCTTTGTATAAATGCGCTCTTTATATAACGGTTATACTTCGTTTATATACTGTCAATTTAGCTCTGCTACTGGGGTTGATCAAAATTTGGCAAGGGCAGAATGTTTTCGGGCGTTATCCCTTCGGAACGTTATTATATTTCTTCCTACGGAAGAGAGTCGTAAGTACATCTCTGGATGAGCCACGGGTAGCACATGCTTTCAAGTGTCCCGAGGCTCTTCGCAGAGAGCATTGCGTGCCACGGGCAACGGGGGAGTTGGCCTTCGATCCGAGATGCGCGTCCGCCTCGCCTTTGCAGCGATTCGGACTTTGATGTCGAATCTCCTCGAGCAGAGCGCGCAAAGTGGACGCATTCCTCTCTCTGCCGCCTCCGCTCTCTACCGCCTCCGCTCCGCCGTGAAAACTCCCGGATACAAAGAATGTTCCAACTCGCGACTCCTCCGCCCGGGCCGCTCGCTTTGAGCCACCCCCACCGGCTCCGAGACGGCATATTTCCCCAACCCCCTCGGCTCGACGAAAATCGGTGAGGCGGCAACAGGACCTTTGCGCTGGGCCAAGTACCTTCGTAGTCGGCGGGAGAGAGTTCGAACTGAATAAAACTGCGGGGCTCATCGCAATCACCACGTACTACGGAATTTTAAGTTGCGCGGAGAGTATCCGGAGGGTTCGAATTTGGACCTGACACAACAGGCCTGCGCAAATTCAGCCATAGCCTGAAAAATAGTTATTTCTTTTAGAAGGAAAAATCGCGATGAGCGCTTCGGGAAAGCCTGAAATACACGCGTACCTTCACCGTTTCCGTAAGAATTATGCGTTTTGTTTAAGCTCCCCGCTTCGAAAATAGTACAAAAAGTCCGCTTCGGAAATAGTACGGCACAGGTGAGCATTGTTTAATATAAGTCTTTCCATCCAACCCTCGCGCACCAGGACGCTACGCAACATTCAAAATGGCCGATGAATAATATCAAGAATAACTCACTTTGTAGAAGGGATAAAGGCTTTATAAAGACAGGGATAAAGACAGCGATAAAGACAGGGATAAAGACAGGATCGACAGAAAACCAAACTTTTTCTTCTACAACTTTTTTTCTCTGACTGAGAAAGTTAAGACCAAAAACTAAAAAACTTCCAGTTCCATGGTAACCCCTTCCACCGTGGCCCAGGCCGTCCCAGCTGATAAGTCTTAATGGCGGGAACATCCCGGCCCGCCTTGAACCCCGAAGGGATCAAGACGAGTAGGATGACCCGCCCTACTGACGCAGCTGAGACAACCCGAGCCCCGGAGGCAGGGGTCCCGAACCACTACTCATCTACGCACTGGAACTCGTGCAAATAAATTCCCGGCGTCGTCAATATCCAATGTGTTCCACAGCGACTCCTCGAATGCTGCTTCAATCAGACTTCTCCCAATTGTCCGTTGGAGATTCTGACTTGGAGATTGGCCTAATTGTCTCCCCCGTCCTGGAAGTGGTGGAGAAGAGGCTACCTGTCCCAACTGGGAGAGGAGATATCCCCTGCCCCCTGGCAGTCTTGAGGGTCCAGCGGTTGCACTCAATGACCTGTTGGCCCCCCGGCCTAATGGTGGTTCTGGGGCATCTGAACCAAAAGTTGGATGAACAGCAAAGAAAATCTCGTCCAAAATACGATCCTTTATAACCGTTGACAATGGTACTCTACAGTAAGGACATTCGTCATTCGTCAACTGTGGACGACATGATCCGCATACAAAGTGACCATTTGTACACTTTACGAACGGTGGCCGCAAAGGATGGTCGAGGATATCGCAAGTGTTTTTTTCCAAAATTTTGGTAATGGTGGTCCGCAATGGCGGTTTCCTTGAGTTCTGTTGCTCAGTCACTGTGAACACAGAAAAAAGGGGGGGTAAGGGAAGGGAACGGGATACACGTAAAGGATAGAGCAACAATCACAACTGTTTGTTTGAAGTCTCCTTATCTTTCTCCCTTTGGAGATGTGAGATAACTGCAACCTGGTTCCCGTAGAACCATTGATCGAATTGCAATGTTGCTTGTAAGAGGAAATTAGAGGAGAGATCCAAACGGTGAGGGGCGGGAGGGGAGTACACACTGGTCGATGGGGCGGAGGGGAGGGAAGACACACTGGTCGATGGAGCGGAGGGGAGGGAAGACACACTGGTCGATGGAGCGGAGGGGAGGGAAGACACACTGGTCGATGGAGCGGAGGGGAGGGAAGACACACTGGTCGATGTGGGAGATGGGTGAGTAGATACAGACTTCTCGTTATTGCTCATCTTGAACATAGAGTAGATTTCATTTGTTACGAGAAGGTTAAATTCGCTATTGAGAACTACCCAATGGCAGAGCATATAATTTTACCACCGGTCTTTTGTACACTCCGTTGGGAGTTTTGACTTCTACTACTCTTGTGTTGTTATCTTTCCCTGGAAATGTACGTAAGACTCGGCCTCGAGTCCATTTTAAGGGGGGGCTTTGAGGATCATGGAGAAGAACCAATGTTCCCTCCTCCAGATTCCCGGCTTGTTCCAACCACTTCCCTCGTGGTTGGAGTGTATGAAGGTACTCAAGGTGCCAACGTTGCCAAAATTGTTGGGCATACAACTCCACCAAATTCCACCTATGCAGAAATGGTGGACTTTCCGTGTCATATTGCCTTTCTGGTAACGCTACTAATGGCCGACCAATTAAGAAATGGCCAGGGGTGAGAACCTGATAATCACGTGGGTCAGAGGAGAGTGGAGTGAGAGGACGCGAATTTAAAATAGCCTCAATACGGGCTGTCAATGTTTGAAACTCCTCTTGAGTTAATACACTATCACCCATCACCCGTTTCAGGTGTAGTTTAAAACTTTTCACTGCAGCTTCGTACAGACCCCCCAAATGGGGCCCTAATGGTACATTGAAGCGAAATTCCACTCTGTTATTGTGAGAAAACAATATTAAATTTGGGTCCTCTGACGTAATTAATTTTAAAAATCTATTTGCCGCTCCCTGGAAATTGCTAGCATTATCACAATAAATATATGCCGGTTTGCCTCGTCTACTGACGAAGCGCTGTAACGCAGCGACGAACGCATCGGTACTCAATTTTGAGGCCATTTCTAGATGAATTGCCTTGGTGCTCATGCACACAAAGACACAAACATAGACTGGAGAAATAATCGCATACCGAAGCTGATGCAATTTTACATTGAAATGGCCACAAAAGTCCAATGCCGTTCTGTGGAATGGGGGACTCTGCTGAACTCTTTCAGCTGGTAAATCACCCATTAAAGGAATTTTGTTTCTAGGTTGTACCTTAAAGCAATAAATACATGACTGAAACACTGATCGAGTCAATCCTCTTGATGCCATTATCCAGAATCTCTGACGTAACAGAGATTGCAGGAGTTGCGGAGGAGCGTGCATGTTGTCCTTATGGTATTTTTCAACCAGAAGGCGCACTAAGCGGTGTTTTGATGGTAGTATTATCGGATACCGCGCTGATTCTGGGAGAGGGGCATGCGTTAATCGACCCTGAGCATGAATTAAACCATCCACGCCAATATATGGTGCCAATCGTTTGAGTGGTTTAGATTTATTTGTTAATTTTTCACCTCGTTTTAGGCGGGCGATGTCCCCCCCAAAACTCTCTTTCTGAATCAAGAATAGAGTTTTATTTTCAGCGACTAGAAATTCCTCCACTGTAATGGGTCCTTTTTTAATGACACGGTCATGACGTATTAAGAAACGTAAAACATAAGCAATTGCTCTCACTACCTTATTCCATGAAGAAGATTGTGGAAATTTAATTTCTATCTTTTCTTCTTGAGCTGTTATTAATACCGTGTTAAACTTTTTTAACTCTGGTAATTTTCCATCGGATGGAACTATTCGTAACTGCTCTGGCCAAAGTTCTTCCTTTTCTTTTAACCAAGGTGGACCATTCCAATACAGAGGGTGATCTTTCAATTCACTGGGCATTATTCCTCGTGACGCGACATCTGCCGGATTCAAGCGGCCTTCAACATGACCCCATCTCACTGTTTCTGTTAAATTTTGGATTAGCGCTACTCTATTTGCTACAAAAGTTTTTAGTTTGTATGAAGGAGTTTGAATCCAGGCCAAAGTTATCGTAGAATCTGACCAAGCGAAGACTCTTTTTACACTAAAATATTCCATTATTTTTGGCAGATATGTTTTCAATACTTTTATACCCAGTGCTGCTGCACATAATTCAAGTCGTGGTAATGAGACCTTTTTTAGAGGCGCAACACGCGATTTCCCAACAATGAGGGTTATTTTTGCATATTCATCCGTGGAAGGGTGGAAAGATCGCAGATAAATCAGGCATGCTATTCCCAGCTCACTTGCATCGCAAAACATATGACATTGTACTTGCCTATCTTCGGTCTCTATATATCGTGGGATCTCTATAGAAGATAACAATTGCAATTCATCTGCGAACTTTTCCCAACGATGTATTAGTTCCTGGGGGAGTGGGTCATCCCATCCCAAACTAATCAACCAAAGTTCCTGCATGAAGGCTTTTGCCTTAAAAATGACAGGTGTTAGAAATCCTAACGGATCAAAAATCGAACTGATTAATGATAAAAGGCCTCTTTTTGTATTAACGGACTCTGCTCGTTTTATTTTGTAAGAGAAAATGTCTTTCTCACAAGCCCAAAATGCCCCTAATATTTTGAAGACCGGGTCGTCAAATCCACTTTTCGGAACCTCCAAATCTTCTGAAGGAAAATTTGCCAAAATGGCTGATTTATTGGAAGTCCATTTTCTCATGAAAAAACCCCCTTCAGCCAAAAGAAGGATGACTTCTTTTAACAAAGTTTTGGTATCCTCATCCGTTTTATCACCATATACCAAATCGTCCATGTAAAGCGCGTCCGCTAGCGCTTTTGCTGCCCTAGGATATTTATGACCATGATCCTTTATGATCTGTTTTATTGTGCGTATGGCTAAGAACGGTGAACAATTTACCCCAAAACATACTGTTACTAAAGCATAAGTTTTTAGTTGCATATAAGGTTCAGGCCTCCAAACAATTAGTTGGAATAGATGATGTTTAGGATTTAATTCGATTTGAAGGTACATTTGTTTAATGTCCCCTGAGAACACCGTGGGAAAACGCCGAAAACTCAACAAAAGCATAGGAATGTCTTCTAACAATGAAGGACCAGGTAATAATAGATCATTTAAGAATTTTCCATTAGAAGTTTTCATACTTGCGTCGTAAACTGTTCGAAGTTTTGTGCTACTTGACGACTCGTTTATAACTCCATGGTGGCTCATATAATAATGAGGCGTTCCCTCAGGAGGGCGGGGAACTTCCCGCATAAAACCGTTCTGTTCATAATCCTTCATATATTGAACATATTTTTCCTTTAAGATTGGATTTCTACGAAATTTCGATTCCAATTGATGAAACCTTTTAACCGCGGTGGAGTACGATTCGCCCAAATTCCCAGAATTTTGACGGAATGGCAAATCTACTTGATATTTTTTACTTGGGAGTTGTACCGTAGTTTCCGTGTACAATATGCATATTCTTCCCCCGGTTTCAGACCGTTTGAAGGGGTTGGCTCTTCCAATGCCCAAAACTGTTCTACTTTTGAATACAATCCACTAGAACAGTTGCATGTTAGAAGAACCCTTGCCGAACGTACCGGAGCAGAGCGGAGGAGCGCTACCGATGAGTGCTGCGAAGGGGGGAGGGGAGGTTTTGCCATAGACGATGACAACGTCGAAAACGTTTTTCCCAAAACAACATAACCAAAAACCGTGGACAGTACTGAAGGCAAAGATGGTCCCAGAGTGAGAGGGGGACCGTTAACAATTAATGCATAGAGGTCAACAGCTAAAATGAGATCAGGTTTGCTCGGAACATCAAAATGTTTGTCAGCTAATGGGTATTGTCCCAGAATTTTCCTCAAATCCTTATCTAATGGGACTGGTGGAAGAAGACCAGTTATCTTCTTGACGACTATCATAGGATAGTTTGGAGCCACTAACCGTCCATCAGGCGTTGAAATGCTGATTTCAACCATGCCTTTAGACTCAACCTGATTTTCAGATTGACCTGAAAGATTCATTTCAGTGTGGCTACACGGAAAAAAAAGAGACCGGGTTGAGCACGTTTTTAGAATGTTTTAACTGCGCTGGTGCTGAGGCACAGGAAGGAGGGCCCTAAGACTAGGAGTGACTGTCGTCCAGACGAGATAAAAAAATTCTCACCTGTTTTCAGCACGGTTAGGCGAATGATGTGAGGACAAGATGCGCCTGCCGAAAAAATTGCTGCAACTCTCGTTTCTCCTCGCTGGGGCGCATGCGCAGACGGCCAATTTGTACCTCCCCAGTCCCCACGCGCAACGGCGGTTCCATTTTGTTCTAAGCGACTGGCAATATGTAGCATTGTAGGAAATGTCTGAGAGTTACAAGTAAATGATTGGAAAAAATTGATCGCGTGCAATTTATATTTCGCGGGAGTGATATTTCCGGTTCCGGTTTGTTGAATGGTGCAGCTTGAATACCTCCATCATCGGTGAGCGCAAGCTTGTAGGTTAGGTAAAGTTAACACATTGTTTGCATTTTGCAAAAGTGCAATCGTACCGTCAAAGTTTTGAAGTAAAAAGTGTAATGTGCAACTGTGAGATACATTCCAAACACTAAAATCAGGGCCATTTCTGATAGTTCTTACTCTGTGGTCTGTGCGCTAGAATTTCGGCTCCGTGTCGTTGAATTTACCTACGCTGCTTTCACCTATGTACTCATCACTAGATACTAGAATATAACAGGTACTTAGCCTTTGAAATTTATTAGAGTCTCATTCATGCATCATTTCTACTCAGCTGTTCTTCTATTTGAACCGTTTAATAGAGCAGGAACAATATGATTTAAAATACCCCGCTGTGATCCTAAATGTTGTGATGTGCATTAAGGATGTGAAGCGATATCTCTTCGGAGGGTCAAAATCTGTCGAGGGGCCATGAGTGAATATATTTTTGCCACGATAAGATTCATGCATTAAAACTGTAACCTGAGAACAGTATTCTCTAAGATTAACACTTGTTATATCCCCCAATCGTGTCTGCTCAACATTTGCTTGGTCCGGAAACCAAACTCAAGGATTGCCCATTCCTTTTCAGGTTAAGCAATTAAATCACTTTTAGAATTTTTCTGCACTCCGCTAACACCTAGGAAGATCTTTGTTTGTGTTGATCTTTGTTAGGAAGGTGTTTGCTTCTTGAAGAATACTGCTCTACTTTAACGGTTTAGGAGAGCAGGAACATGATAATTTAATTTGATCCTTAATGTTTTGGTATATGCTGTTGCAATTTAAATCGGCAACTTGTCATGAGCAGAAAACCAGTGGGTTTTATGGGAAAAGAACGAACGCGCTCGGCTAAGCTAACGATACATGACGAGCATTTTATTAAGGTAAAGTGCAAAGTGGTACAGAGAGTAGCATAGAGAGAGAGCAGCTATAGTGCGGTGGATGCCCAGCAGAGGGCAGCACCATACGGGCACAATACGGTGGGTAGTTTATCACTGACACACCCCCTTAAACTACACAGAGGAGTCAGAAAAGTTTCAAAAAAAAAAAACATGAAATTTTCTTTAAAGAAAAAAATATTCAGATAAACAATTTCAGGAATAAAAACACATGAAATTTATCGGCTAGATAAACAATTTCAAAAATAAAAACACATGAAATTTATCGGCAGCGCTTAAGGCTTACAAAAGAAAAATAAGTGAAGTAGGAAAATGAGCTCTAGAGGTAAGAGCATTTAGTGAAGACCTAAAGCGTCACAAAACTGGTTGTGTTTAGGAACGCAAAGAGACTTTGTTAATATGTCTGCAGGCATGTCCTCTGTGGGGACATAGCATAGAGTGACAATATTCCTATCTATAATGTCGCGAACATAATGGTAGCGAATGTCTATATGCTTGGTACGCTTGTGAAAAACAGGATTCATTGCCAGTTTAGCTGCGCCCTGATTGTCACAGGAGAGTTCTAGTGGCTTACAATGAGAAAGTGAAATCGGGTTATTACAGAATAAGAGTTCATCAATCAGTCCTTTCAGATAGACAGCTTCTTTAGCAGCTTCAGATAAAGCAATATATTCAGATTCTGTACTGGACAGGGAAACGCAATTTTGTTTCCTGGAGCACCAAGAAATAGCCCCATCACTGAGTTTAAAGACAAACCCTGAGTAGGAGCGTCTGTCTATTGCGCAACTGCCCCAGTCTGCATCAACAAAACCTTCAATTTCTTTTTCTCTTGCCTCGGTTGAAAAACATAGTTTTTTAGCACAAGTACCTTTTAGGTATCTCAAAACTCTTTGGGCATAATGGAAATGTTCAGGAGTGTAACAAGTGTTAAATTGACTAAGCTTATTTACAGCAAAACAAATATCAGGACGAGTATTGACTGCTATGTAAGTTAAACAGCCAATTAAACTTTGGTATGGGATATTTGGTATGTTTGTAACATCACCTTTGACAAGCGAGAGATTTGGTTCCATGGGAGTTTTAGCTGGCTTTGCATCAGTTAATCCAAATTTAACTAAGATTTCATGGATATAATGCTCCTGATCAAGAGAAATGGAACCATCTGGCGAATAATTGACATTCATGCCAAGACATCTTTTTGCTTTGCCGAGATCAACCATTCGGAAAGCTGACATTAAAATTGATGTTAATTTATTACATTCATCATCAGATTCAGTTAGAATGAAAAAATCATCGACAAACAAGGCAACATACAACTTTTTTTCATTTACATTTTTGAGATAAATACAAGGATCATGATTACTTTGCTTGAAACCAAGTTCAAGTAATTTGCTGTGAGCTTTTTGATTCCACATGCGTGAGGCTTGCTTCAGACCATAAATGGCTCGTTTCAATAAACAAACTTTCTCTTCCTGACTCATGAGCAGAAAACCAGTGGGTTTTATGGGAAAAGAACGAACGCGCTCGGCTAAGCTAACGATACATGACGAGCATTTTATTAAGGTAAAGTGCAAAGTGGCCTAGACTTGACTACGGTGGAGGGTTGATAAAGATCGCGCGGAGGTTTGAGCTTAGAGAATGGTCCCATGTCGAAGACAGCGCCTGCCCTGGCACGACCCCTGCAGCTGCACGACTTCGCTTCCTTCCCATCTTTGATCCACGAGTGAGTGGCAAAATTTTTGGACTCTGCGATGTTCAACCCCAGGTTAAAACCCATGTGGTAGGCATTTGGGGCTACAACCATTATTTCTCCCTGTGTGTGGACGGTCGTCCTGGGAGTGAAGCCTCTTCTACTCAAGAATGAAGGGCAGATTTGGCTGCGTTTATGCATCATGTAATGCGTGCAATTTGCTGACTCATAGGCATAGGCATCCGCCAGTTCCTCTAGCTTCTGCGACTGGGAAGCAGGCAACACATACCAGTATTTTGGTGCCCCGTACAGTAGGACGTTGGCACTCCACAGGCGCATATCCTCAGAATGCCATGGGAAGGAGGAGCCCCAAACTCCAATGAAGGAGGTTTTACTGGTAATGCCCTCGCCCTCCACGAACTGGTCGAGCAATGATGGGATGTTGTCCACGTTGAACACCAAACTCCTGTCCTGGAACACGGAGCCGGCGACACCAGCTCCATACCAGAAATCGGCATTCCCCGTGGCCAGTCTCTCCCAGTAGTGCTCGACCGCCGCTTCGACCGGTTCATCCTCGTACGGACCGGCGTGTCCGCGAACGCGAAGATCGCCGATGGTCATCTCTCCGTGACTACTGTGGGTGATCGTGTAGAATGGGGCCGATTCTCGATCCCATTGTGGCACTTTGCGAATTGCCTGGTAAATAGGCTTGGTGATCTTGAAATCGTCAATCACCTCCGCCCCGACTCTGCTGCGCAACAGGTCTCTGGCAGTCCTTGGCAGGATTAGCTTTGCAGCACCTTCCTCGCGCAGAGGTGTCTCCTCCTCAAAAAGCAGTTTTAACATCGAGGTGACGGATTTGCAAATTAAATTTAACAGCTAAAGCAATTAATAGCCTGAAGCTTTCTTTCCTAACTACCGGTGCAAAGGTTTCATCGTAATCGATTCCTTCACGCTGTGTGAAGCCTTTGGCAACAAGTCTGGCTCTGTACCGGTTCTCTGAATACCGAATAATTTAAGAGAATAATTTAATTTGATCCTTAATGTTTTGGTATATGCTGTTGCAATTTAAATCGGCAACTTGTCATGAGCAGAAAACCAGTGGGTTTTATGGGAAAAGAACGAACGCGCTCGGCTAAGCTAACGATACATGACGAGCATTTTATTAAGGTAAAGTGCAAAGTGGTACAGAGAGTACGTAGTAAAATCATCGACAAACAAGGCAACATACAACTTTTTTTCATTTACATTTTTGAGATAAATACAAGGATCATGATTACTTTGCTTGAAACCAAGTTCAAGTAATTTGCTGTGAGCTTTTTGATTCCACATGCGTGAGGCTTGCTTCAGACCATAAATGGCTCGTTTCAATAAACAAACTTTCTCTTCCTGACTCATGAGCAGAAAACCAGTGGGTTTTATGGGAAAAGAACGAACGCGCTCGGCTAAGCTAACGATACATGACGAGCATTTTATTAAGGTAAAGTGCAAAGTGGCCTAGACTTGACTACGGTGGAGGGTTGATAAAGATCGCGCGGAGGTTTGAGCTTAGAGAATGGTCCCATGTCGAAGACAGCGCCTGCCCTGGCACGACCCCTGCAGCTGCACGACTTCGCTTCCTTCCCATCTTTGATCCACGAGTGAGTGGCAAAATTTTTGGACTCTGCGATGTTCAACCCCAGGTTAAAACCCATGTGGTAGGCATTTGGGGCTACAACCATTATTTCTCCCTGTGTGTGGACGGTCGTCCTGGGAGTGAAGCCTAATGAAGGGCAGATTTTGTTGGGACGAGAGCTTGGAGGTTAGGACCTGGGTGGCTGCTACAACGTTTCTAAGTTTTTCAGAAGTTTTATATATCCACTTTATTTATAGAAGGGATAAAGGTTCTTTTGTTTTTCTTTTAGAAAATAAGGGTTTACAAGAAAGGGTCAAATAACAGGGATTAGGACAGAACGAAACTTTTTCTCTGCAACTTTGACTGTAAGAGTAAGACCAAATCTATTCATACAGTTCCATGGTAACCCCTTCCACCGTGGCCCAGACCGTCCCAGCTGATAAGTCTTAATGGCGGGAACAAGCAGCCTAAGTGGTGAAATAGATGAGGCCATGACCCCACGACGGGACAAGACAAGGCCCGATCTCTAACCTAACATGACCCTACTTACCGTGTAACATGCCGATGCGCTACGTCCTATCATGCCTTCATAAATTTCAATGACCAGGTTGTAGGACGCATAATTCCAAGCTGCTCAAATACACAGAAAATCACTGCCATAGAGGCAACATACAAAAATGAAGCTCTTTGCAGCAGCCTACTAGTTATGAGTTACCGAGTCGCTCAACCACGAGTATCTCTCATTCAACTGTTGATAATTATACCCGACTGAAATGAATGGATTGAAATGGTTAGATTCAGTGAGCATTCTTTAACTAGATTATTAACTCCCGCTCAAAGAAACACATTCCACACCGAAAAGGCCATAATCGGCCTAACATGGCGCCTCCAGATAATTTCTGCCTAGAAGTATGAGAGAATAAATTGAAGAATAAATTAAAATAAAATATAATAATAAAAATATTAACAAATGAGGGCTAAACGAATAAAGGAATAGCATAAATAATAATAATAGGAAGTTCAAGCTTCACCTTGGTAGAACTATTACAAATACATTCAGTGTATTTGTTCCTCTAAAATTCAAATCGTTAATAAACCAATTTGACTTAATTATCCGCTTTTCAGTGAAGGTTTCAGTAAAGGTAAAGGTAGCAAAAGGTTGACTGCTGGCGACCTGAACCTGCTATCACATCTTTATTTTGTCTCTAATTGATCTCCTGGAACCCCCATTACCTGGGGGTCCATGTTCCTAGGTTCCAGTTGATCCATGTTCTAGTGCCAAATCTCTGTTCGAAGTGGCAATTTTCCAGTTACCAATTTTTCAGACGAGCAGGAACTTAATTGCTCATTCTCAACCAGTGGCAGTTCCTAAATTTGTCATAGTATCTCCATTGACACAAGGTATTTCCAAACTATCTCAGTATAGAGAACCAGTAGAGACAAGTCAGCTGCTACATGATTCAAGCATTGTGCAGCAAAGAAATGTACGTTCCTCCTTTAGGAATCTTAACAGCATTATGAGGATGAAAGTCATGCAGTTTGTTGATATCAATAATAGAAAAAGATTCAACTGGTTCAATTAAAAACGCAAACCGTAATTCATCAAACTGAATAGTTCTAAGATTTTTCAAAAGGAAGTAAACAAATTTATCTTCTGTGACAAAAATGTTATCAATTACACCGAACAGAGGAATACTCGTTTCCTCATCATGGGTGGCGGTAGCCACCTCCGGACAAAGTCTAAACTCGACAACACTGGAAAGCCTCCAAACGAAAAGGTGGCAGCCAACCATAGACACACGTAACTCCCTTATTCTGAAAATTGATTCGACTCTAGATCGACTGCAGACCAAACGACGGCACGGATTCCAACGATCTTGGTGTCTACTGACGCACCTAAATTGGGCCTACAAAGTTGGAAAGTTTCATCAAGATCCATTGAGTTTTCAAAAAGTTATAAGCACTTAAAGGCCCAAAATGACAAATATTTTTTGTAACATGGGCCGTTTAGTAGCGGGAAACCGACACGATCACCTTTCGCAACAGATTTCTCTCTTACACGGCCACAGATTCTAATGGAACCTAGAAAGGCCCTGCTTGAGGATATAAGGATTTCATTTATACCACATTTAATAGGGTTTCAATGCTCGGATAATTCAGCATCGGCAAATAACTTTCAAAATTTTAGCTACAATGTTTTGAATTTTAGAAAAATCCGGTAAGTGGTTCATTCAATGTCATTGGTCGATCCGTTCAGTTTATAGCCAGTGTAGCCCGTGTTTCGGAAACGAAATTCCCCTAGTGCCTAGTTACCAACTTCTCCCTCTAAGTTCTAGCTAGTTGAGAACAGATTTATGATTTAATATTATATAAGAGTTCAATTCTCTGTAGAAGCCAACTAATTATATTATTACTTATATATTATTACGTCGCACGTTTTCTGCCAGAGCCCGATACAATATTTCATTAGTTTCTCTTAAAATGTTCAAGTGATGTCTTTGTTCAGAAGTGAGGTTATTATCAGACCGTGTATCTGTCTTACCCAAACATCAATAAATGTTATTCAGGTAAGTTACGTCGATAAAAAGACATCAAAGCCGTGCCAAACTATCAAAAGGAAGCAGGATTTACACCACAGTTTGCATTCTCGTGTAACAGCATCCAAATAATTCCCTACTATATGCACACCAACGGATCGAAGGGAGAGCCCATCAAGCACTCTCAGTCTGTAGTTACATTATTGCTTTCCTCAAGTCACGAATGCTAGTTTCCATATCTTGAAGTGATTTAGTTGTTTTCAGTGGACCCTATCAGTCACACGAAAAAGATCTAAAAATTACTGTAATAATATTAGCCTTCCCCCATCACACTACGTGCGACACCGTCACTATGCTCTGACCAAAGTCTATTCGCTTTAAATTTTGCTTTCAACCTACGTGCTCTGAAGTGCTTGTGCTTTTCCTAAGTGTATGTTATTTACATTAAGATCTTGTCTTCTTCATGACTAATCTTAGAAAGCTTACGCCTCTTACTGTGCTTGTTTATACATCGAAGACATCATGGGGATATGGGGATGCTACGTATAATTCAATCACTAAGTCAACTTTATGTCCCTAAATCAGAGATATTTGACGATGAGTATTAGCTCAAATTTGGTTTTCTTCAAGGCTCTTTGATTTTGCGTCAGAAGTTGTTAGAAACATCATGTGGCCAGTCAATGTGTAACAAAGTCTTTCATGAAAGGTATGTACTCGTTCTATTTTCTCAGCTTGATGATTACAAAAAAATCAAGAATTTATTTTGCTGCATACCTAAGTTGGCTTAGAAAAATTGAGATAGTTGTTGAACATTTTGTTTCCTTGCGTGTCAAGCTCATTCACTCTCAGACAAGGTTTGAAAATCAACTGTCTTACCTTGATTATCATTGATTGAAATTGAAATTGTAAACAAGAATAATGCAGTAATTTCTGTCTCAACCTGCAATCGCTTAAGATTATGCCATAGACTCATAAACACATTCATTCACAGAAACAGAATCACAAAAAAGATAATAGCCGAATCGTCTCATTATTGTTGATTGATGAGCGGAGTCAAAAGCTCATTCTAGGCATGTTCCAAACGACTGCTTTCTGTTGTGAGTGCCTGCAAACTTCCTTACCGTCTTGTGAACCACCCTGAAAAGTACTACTGTACCAGGGTCAGCAGTTTTGGATTGAAGCATACAGAGTTGATGTCTTGCCTAAAATTTCACCCTTCCCGCTCGTCTGAAATGTGAATATTGTTTCCTAAATACAACAGTGGTCAACTACTTTAAATCTTGTTCAATTCCTCACCATCCTTCAAAAGGCAACTTTACTAATTCTCAGAATTATAACAATTCTATTCCTATATTTTACCAGATCTTCTATGACCTAAAACCACTAAAAAAACCTCAGAAAGGGTAAAAATCCAGTCAGGCCTATGACATCTTATCACAATATTAGTATTTGGTAGTACATAACTCAAAAAATTGTAAAACAGAAGAGAGGGAAAATGGTAATCTCTCGAAAATTAAAAAGGGAAAATAAATAGAAGCTCAAACTCTGTTTTCCGATTCGAACCATAATTCAAAGTGTCTGATATCATTTGAGATCAATGTTTTACAAGTGCGCTTACGCCTCTGACCTGCAACGAGCAGAGGCAGTTAATGCTGCTGGGCTGACTCGCCTTCTGTTAGTTTCTGACGCAACCAGCTTACCTTTGAAGCAAGTTTAGTTGCTAGTTGCCAGTATCACTGATGACAAATATACGGCGACATTCTTGGATTCGCTTCCTTCCAGATGATGCAGTCAGTTCTCCTAACACTGGCCTTCCAGTCTTGAGTATAAACCTTAAATATTTGTTATCTTTGGAAGTCTGAGGTTCTTACCATCTCCTAAGCTCACTTTCATTAATGTTTACATTTTAGAGAAAAAATTCCACTCCATACATCAATGATCAACTTTACTCAATATTCTTCTCTAGTTATATTTGCCTTCATTTCAGGTAGCCGCAACTCTTCTTACCTACCATACCTATGTAACGAATCATTTTAATACTTAAGGAACGTTCCTCGTTTTGATCAAGAGAAGAATAAATATTTGAAATTTAGATTCTTGCATACTCTTCGGAAATCTAAATAAAGAAGTCATGTAAATGATGGTAGAGAGATAGTTCATAAAAAAAAAAAAAAAAACGTGGAACTATTAAAAACAAAAAGTAAGACAATGAACAACAGTCTCTTGTAGGGTACCAAAAAAGCTGAGGTACATTGCATAAGACACTTTAGAACTTAATTTAAAATTGTGTAAAGACTCATTTTTACTTCAAGATAAGCCAGAGGCATTTCGAAGTTGCCTCGAGTGGATGAGTCACAGCAAAGAAAACATAATTGACTCCAACGTCTAAAACGCGTCTGCCAACATTCATCATAAAACAACCCACCATGCAAGTGACTCTTTTAACAGTTTTTAAATGATTTACATTATATGAAAATGTTATAGGTACTAATGTACTAATGATACAATTGATGCAACAAAGACAGTCTACAAAATCTCACAAGTTTATTTTATTATTTTATATTTTCATTTACAAAATTTTACAAAATAATACAAAACAAAAATTACAAATTTAAATTTTTACAAAAAAAAATGAATTTTTTACAAAATAATACAAAAAAAAAATTTCAATTTTTTACAAAATATTACAAAACAAAAAAAAAAAAAAAGGAAAACAAAAAACAAATTTTGACGAAATCTTGAACTCGAATGAAATTTTTCCTGGAACAAACGAAAAACGAAAACAACATTATAGATATATATTGTGTTAGAGGATGAAAAGTAATGAAAGCAAATCTGAAAAGTAATTACAGAAATAGTTACAATAAGACAAAGAAAACCTTAATGTGGGACTAGGAGGACAAGCCGCACAAGTGCAACTTTTGCTATGTCAAGAAAAATACATCTTTTATTAAAATAAATAAATCTTAAAAATACATGGAGCGAGCCTTCCCAGAAAAGAAAGTTTAGACACTTTTGATGCTGCAAAGTTGTAATTTTAGTTGAAATCATAAATATTTCAATTTTGGCAAAAACTACACTTATCCGTCTCTCCTCCAAGCTCCTTGCATGAAGAAACCAAACATTTAAAATCGAATAAGACTTTAAGTGATACTTCAGGGCAGTTCCTGTGTGTTGACATCTAATCAGCAAAGTAAAAAACCCCGAACTATCATTGATTTCATAGGTAAACTATAACTTTCTAGATTTTTTCTACAGAGTGAGCAGGATTTTGTATAAGACAACCCCTTCTAAATTTTCCTCGCCCTGAAAAGCTGTTTTTTACAGTTGCAGCTTGTAACAATGCTTGATGAATAGAACAAAACAAAAAAATTATTACTTGCTGGAGCTTCAGCTTACCTAACTCCGCCGTTTCTTGGTGTTCTGGCCAGCACAATGGTTGTTGAGGGTGCTGAAAAAAACAAAAGAAAAGGAAAACTGTATTACTTCGTTACTTCACTCTCTGATCAGTTCACGTTCATTGGATTGCATTAAGGAACCAAGACTATTCCAATGTTGCCAGGATTGAGCAACTTACACTTTTTCCACTGCAGTAACTGAAATCATGCAGCAAATTACATTTGAAAAAGAAATAGTCTTGAATTTACAATCTATTTAGAGTAAAGATAAAAAAAATTTGTTTAGATGATCAGTTTACATTTGCAACATCAGTAAGGTTTCACAAACTTGGCGACATATGAATGCTTTTGGTTCCTTTTTACAAACCTTATCTTATCAAGTACACGTATTCATGGAAACAAGTTCGAATGGATTACATTTTGCAATAAGGAACCACTATCTCTAGCTCCTCCAAAAAAAGGACGTATCTGCATAGGGAACCCAATCGTGTTTATGTTGTTTCTAAACTGAGCCAGAAATAGTGGTTCCTTACGGCAAAATGTAATCCAAATAGTAGCTTACCTGAACCAATCACACTAACTTTTTTAGTTTCAACTTTTTCTATTGTATTCAAATTTTTCTTCTGTTTTCCCACCTGCTACTACTGAAAAAGTATATGCACTTTTCAAAAAAAAAATTACCTGTTCTTTATTCAGATGCTCATCACTTGCTGAAGAATCGCATTTCCTAAAAGTGTCAGACCTTTTCTGTTAAGATGCACAAGATCTGTCTTTCCACTAAAATACGTTTTCTCAAACAGACTGAGATCAACAGCTGATTCAGGATGTCTAAAATGTGTGGATTCGATAACTGAGACTCTTTCCCTGATCTGAAAACGACGTATCCACTCGTTCACCACACAAATTTCTGGGTTGAACTTTGGCAACCTCGGGATTGGAGGTACTGTCACCAGCAAAATCCTCGTGCAAAAATTACAGGCCATGTTGACTATAAGCTCATACCCCTTAAAATTGAACTGCCCGTTACGCAGAAAATCATTGGTTCCCAACAGAATTATCATTATTGAGTTGTTTAACTTGTAAGGGTTTGAGTGCAGTTCTCGATCCAAATTTAATACGGCCTCCTCAATCCTGCTGCCAGATACTGATAAATCGATGATCCTATCATTTTTAAACTTTTGTACAAGCGATTCCACATTTAGCAATCGAACCAAAAGGCTGTCCCCAAGAAATACCAAGTTCCTCTGAAACACAAGCTCCTTGTCTCAAAAAAATTTTGCATCTCATCTAAGTTGTATTGAGTGAATAAATTGCAATTTAGTGGTAAAATTATTCCTATCTCATCAGCAAAGTTCGAAACTCACAAGCGCCAGGTCGCAATAGGTAACAGTTACATAGTAAAAATATTGCAATACCACTGAGTGTTGTGCATGTTGCCTACCTCCTATTTGAAGGGGCCCCATTTATTGAAACTTATTGCAATAAAATTGAAATAAGTTTCAATTTCTCATTGCATTGCATATTGCCTATCTCTCTGACATAAGGTGCTCATTTTCTTGATTGTTTAAAATCGGCATAAATCAACTGAATGATGTAAAAATATTGCAATTTAATGGTAAAAAATTATACAATTTATTAAAATCGAATTGCAATTTAATTTAGATATTTTCGTTGCACTGTGCTACCTGGGTTGAGGCAATGTGACTGAGTCATTCCTAACTACTCGAAATATTTTAAATGATCTTTTACGAGCCCTTGTTACACTTCCAGTCTGATTGTTGTATACGTCACGAACAATCAGCAAGAAAAATGAAGAAAAATTAATAGTGGCAATGTCCAAAAGTGAATTAAATTAAACATAGCTGTCAAGTTTCCTTGAATGATCTTTTTTTAAACTTTTCAACGAGAACTTCTCTGATAAATCAAGGATCTTGGACACATGCATGAATGATAAGAAAAATTGTCTCAAGTAATCCGCATTACCTGGGATTGGGCCCCTTGGTATTGCTGGTTGGTTGGTGGTGGCTGATATTGAGGGGGGTACCAATAGGGCGGGTACCAATAATACTGTTGCTGTTGTTGTACAGGTTGTTGTCGCTGTGGTGTATTAACATTAACTTCCTTACGTTCTTCTTTATTATTAGGAGGCGGAGGGGGCGGTCTTGCCTGTGAGCTCATGCTCGTGCTTGTGCTTGCTGTGCCAAAAAAATTTAAAATTTCGCTGCTAGGAATATGTTCCGCTAAAAAGAGAGAGAAAAAAATAACTACTAAATTGTTGGGAATAACATGAATCACTTTTATTTGATGGATCTTGAGACCAAAGTTGCCTTTGAAAAAGACAACAGCAGATCCTAATGACCTCTTTATTGATTGCTTTGAATTAGCTGGATAGGCAAATTTGTTTTATGTCCTGCAAAAGTTGCATGTGTAACAGGAAATTGTTGCTCTCTTAACTGGGAATCGAATCATCTAGTTTAATTTTCACTTAAGATCACTCTGTGCTGCCAACAATTATGAAGGACTCATAAGGCAAGTTCAATACGTTTTTTCAGTTTATGACACCAGATAAATAAAGTGCCAGTGGTCAAACCTTCTATTATTTCCATTTCATTGTCTGATATGTTGCATGATCTTTCAATTTATTTTAAAGGAGGAAGCAATAAGAATTCCTACCCAAAATACTGACATCAATTTCTTATTGATAAGTGGTCGATTTCTTAATAATCGCGCAAACGGATATTACAGCTTCTTAGTACATATGAAAAATTCAAATGAATGCCATACATATTTTTAGACAGTTGAGTTTCCAGTTTTGATTCTTGCTTGTCAAATATAGATTCGTTACTTGTCCCCCCCCCCTCCCAAGAAAAAAAATAAATTCGTGAATTAAAATCTTAAAGACCGAGATAAAGCTTCTATTTTCATGTGTCGCAATGCAAGTAGATGTAAACATCTGACAAGTGAGTGTTCTGTGGTAGGTACATGAGAAGTACACAGACTCTTATAATATAATATAATATTCTACACAAGAGATGATGACTTGATAGACAACCAAAGGACTCCTTTCTTACGTATGAAGTATTTGTAATCTTAGAGATATTTATTCCACCTCGAGAGGAGGAGACTAACTAAAATTCTTTCTGTACTCTTCTTCATTATACTTACACAGGAGGACTGCTATTTGGAACATAGGAGCTGACGGGGTCAATTTGCTCACAGCTTCAGCTGTTTCCAGGGCACCGATCGCTCTCCAGTATCCCTGTTGAGAAATAAGAGGACATAATTCAGTACGACAATTCTCATTCCTGATAAATTCAAGAGTTTACATATCTTTAACATAAGGTTGGCTTGTTTCTCTTTGAAGAATCAAATTACAAGTGGAAAGTTCAGACATCTCAATGGAGGTATGAGGTTTCCCACTTCCGCCATCGAAATGCCACGCAACAATCTATTTAGATACTAAGAATAGGTACTTCACTCAAATTCTACTTCGTGACCTTATATTTATTCCTTCTTTAAGTGTTGATGATGAAGAGAATTTCTCATTTCTCCTTGGCAACAGGTTTACCTCAATCAACTGATGTACATACAACAACAGTGAATAAACTGCTCTTTTCCTGTGTTGACGTTAGCTCATGCGATTAGAGCTGACCCATGCACACTTAAATCTCTCGAACACCACATAGTTCCTTGACCATGACCCCCCTCTCTAAAACCTATCCCTGTTCTAGCAGCAGGAATCTTCCAGAGATCCGTCACATTGAAAAAATCGAAACTGTTAGAACATTTTGATGATACAAGCCCTGCTTGTACTGCAATACTTAAGGCCATTAATTTTCTTTCCGTTTAACTTATTATACTTCGGCCACCTTTTCCACAGGATCATCATTCATAGCCATGAATCTGGGTTCCAAATGCTGCCCAATAATCTATATTCGAACCTTCTCTTCCGCTCACACAATACCTGCCTGACTCTAAAATCGACTTGCGCGAAAAAAACATGTAAGGCAAAAACTGCAGCGTCATTTGGTTACTCTCAATCATACTCCAGAATTGGAGGGAAAGTGCAGTCTGAGTGCGAATGGAAAAGAAGTTTCAGCTGCAGCTGCAAAACATGACAGCCAATCATTACACTGGCAGCTCTTATACAAGCTTCCCGTACGTCTCACTTATAAAGGAAACTTCCCATAATCATTCCCTTATCTAAATCATCCAAAAAATGTAGTTTCTTCTCCTGTGTTGAAGCTGAGTATTATACTTGGCTCTTGGCCTGATGATACTGAATACTTATGTTGCTTTCATTACCTGTAAACGATAGTAGTAATAAAAGAAGATGAGAGAAAACTTACCATTTGTTTTAATTTCGCTTTGAAATCCTCGGGTTTCATCTTCATTTCTTTTGCAATACAACTAGAACGAAACGAATGATGATACCGACACCGACAGAGTCAGAGTTTCCAACGAGATCACGCTGCAGATCACGAGACGCAGGAATGTTAGGAATGCGGCACTTCGACATGTATGTACTATACAGGTGGTGGCGGAACAGTCATTCCCCAAAAAATTTGTTTCGTGACGTAGAAGTGTATATTGACGTATCAACCAATGAGAGAGAGCTTACAGCTTAAAGCGTTTCCAATGCTTCACGCCGATGTGACCCAACTTGAACACAGTTCCCGTATAGTCTTCGATGTCTTTTGCTGTGACGTAGTAGGAATCTACATATTATCACCACACTCCGCTTGCCTCCTTCTGCATGTTACCATCGTTGATTGTTTACGTTTTCGCCTTTCTTTCCCCCCGACTCGCACAGAACGGAGGATAGAAGAAAATTTGTCGATTTTTCTCAATTAAATTCTTCGTTACAGCTTCAATCTCTGGAAATAGTCTTTTGAAGCTCTTAACTTGCATCTTTTTTTAATTACAAGTGTAATTAGTCACCGGACCGGTTGTATTTAGTCAAGAAATAAAACTGTGTTGATCCATCCATGCTCCACCCATGTTTTGTTTTGTTTACATATAGCAATTGAAAAGTTTCTAGTGATTATTTCGTGATCCGACCAAAGCTCTGAAATTTTTCATATGTTCACTTGCATTTATTTACATTTATCTGTTTACCTTTATTAAATAAAAGATAAACAAGACCAGTAGCAAGGTAACAACCGCCTGGTTCATTCATACTATTTCTCTTTATAACCTACTCATTACTTTAGTACCAGTCGCAAGCCTAGACTTCCTGGTACTTAAGCATTATATCATAGAGTAAAATTTATCCATTGAAGTTTCCTGTAAAACCAGATGAAAGTTTCTATAACTTCCTGGTGATCAGTCAACTTTTTTAGCAAACCCAGAAGCAAGGTAAAACCTCCTGGGAAACTTTCTCAATTTTTCCGACAATCAGTCGCAAGCTCAGACTTCCTGATAACTCTTTTATATTTATAGTGGTGCTGAAAAACCAGATGAAAGTTCTCTTACTTCCTGGTGATCAGTCAAATTTTTTAGCAAAACCAGAAGCAAGGTAAAACCTCCTTGGAAACTTATACAATTTTTCCGAAAATCAGTCGCAAGCTCAGACTTCCTGATAACTACTTATTTTATATTTAGTGTTGCTGAGAAACCAGATGAAAGTTCTTTTACTTCCTGGTGATCAGTCAACTTTTTTAGCAGAACCAGAAGCAAGGTAAAACCTCCTGGGAAACTTTCACAATTTTTCTAAGTAACCCAACCATTAGTCATGTACTAGTTGCTAGCCTAGTCTGTTGGGTAGATCTCATTAACTTCTCGCTGCATCACCAGCTGAGACTTTTTCACTACTCTCTTGTCCTCGTCACAAGTTTCTCTAAGTGGAGATTAGTAATCATTATTTCTGCAACCAGTCGCAAGTGTTAACTTCCTGGTAACCAATTTAAATTAAAATTTCCTAACCAACCAGATGAAAGTTCTCGTAACTTCCTGGTAGATAGTATTGATCACGATGCCAACCAAAGCTCGACTGGCAAGAGCCAAGCGGAAGGCGCAGTATGCTGCTAAGCAATCGAATGTTGCTTTTTTAACAGCTACTGACAACTATCAAGATTGTCAGAGCAATTCTGTTTCAACCTCTCTGTTAGCTCATATATCTCCACAGGATAAAAAAACTGGGGTATCCAACTCCGAAAGCTGTGAGCAACCAAATCAGCAAGAAACTGATTTTCTTATCCAACTTTCCAGCCCAGAGATATCTATGAATTATAGAAAGGAGGCTGTTACTCTCAGCCATGAATTCGATCATCGCATCACTGTAGCATCTCCCCAAAAGAAAAAACCTAGGTTGTCGGAAAATTGCGATCAACAAAATCAGCATGTAAATGATTTTGTAGTCCAATTTGCCGGTGGGGACTTATCCGTGAATTCTGGCGTTAATCCTCTCCCTCTCAGCCATGACCTCGGCGGCCGAGAGTCCATTGAGCACTATTCTTCAGAACATTCACTTTCCACCTCAAAAAGTGAATCTGAATCGATAATTGGAAATAAATCTTGCTCTAGAAATGGTGACTCTTCAGTAATTTCAGTGCGAAAGAAAAGGAGGAGCAAAATGCATTTCATGAAATTTGCAAAAAAACGGTCGTACATGAAGCAGTACGCATTGATTCTCAAGGAAGTGGCAAAAAATGTTTCGGAAGCTTTTTCCTATTCAGAACTTCACAGGCGCTGTAATGATGATAGGAACATAAAAAAGCGTGTTTCGAGGAGGAAACGATCCTCACTTGGTAGCAAAAAAAGGGGCAAAGTCCCATCTAAAGGTAACGCTGCATCCTTGCGTGAAAGTGCTCCTCCACCGCCTGAGAAGAATCTTCCGAACCAAGGTAACTTACCACTGACAAGAGCAGGAAATACGTCCCCTCAGCAAGAGGTGCAAGAGGATGTTGAAAATCCTGCTTCCCCTATACCTCGACCAGACCTAGTCCGGAATTGTCCGATAGACAGGCGTCGAGAGCAGTCTCTTTCGGTTTCAAAAAGAAATCGCCCTTCAAGGCTGGCAGCCCGACTTACTAGGCCTTCTATGTCCCGGAGGAGACTTACTAGGCCTTCTACGTACCGGAGGAATCTACCTAAAGCCACCACTAAGGAACCAATTTTCAATAAAACTTTTAAAAGCTTCAAAGTTTACTCTAGAGCTAAATTAAGGAAGAGTGTCTTTAAACTTCAGTCTCCGGAGGGTACGATTGCAAAAAATATTTCCTCTCGTCTGAAAGGCTCTGAAGCCAGTTCGATGATGGAAGCAGACACCATCGTGAAATGGTGCATGCTCCATCGAAAAAGATTGCTCGCTCAGTCTAAAAGTGTCCATAAAGAGTTGGTTTCTGAGTGCGAAACTCGTCTAACCATCTCTAGGAATCTCTCGAACGAAGCTGATTCTTATGCCGCCATCTTGGGTCCGCGGCAACACACCTCTTCAAGCGAGAGTTATTTCCATGAGCCGTCGTATGAAACTCTTCCCTCAGCTCATCCTCCCCTCATCATCGATGCGAACGGAGGAAAAGTTTTAAATGTCTTTCCTCAATGGGAAAAAGTGAGAAAACATTATAAGTGGCCTTGCAAAAGCGACGTTTGTAAAGTGGACGAAGCAGTTGCGACAGATAAAGTCACAAAAATTCTATCTGAACTGTGTCGGACTGTCCTGCTACGGCAAGCTGTTCTCTACGTCGTAAGCATGAGTGATTGCGGCAATAGGGCATGTATTGAGAGCCCTGTCAGATCAGGCCACACGCTGCAATGCAGACTTGACGATGGCAACGGAGCTCCGATTGTTGTATTGGAGAACTTGATGCCTCATTACCCGCGCATCAGATCCGTCGTTCGTCAACTTCAAAATTTGAAGAGAATCTTGCACAAAGTAGACGATCTAGATTTTGCGCTATACAATGAGAATGTGTCGGATCTGGTCACTGTCGCTGAAGCAGCACGCTTGAAAGGAGGAGAGTTCGAAGTGGGAAGTCAGAAATTTACTTCGGAGGATCAAATCAAAGACAAATTTTACGAAAGTTTTAAAGCTCACCGAAAATTGATCCAAGACCTCCCACGGAACTACTGTTTGTGCTGCAGCAAGCTTTTGCCTCTCCGAAGTTTAAAATCCGTCAGAAACATACGAGAAATTGATAATCGAACATGGTTGGAAATTTATGCGTATGCCCAAGTTACTGACGCCTCTTGTGATTGGATTTGCAACTACTGTCATTTGAAAATCAAGGAAGACAGAATGCCGTGCATTGCATCCATTAATCAAATGGAAGTTCCTCCGACTCCACCGGAAATTGCATGTCTGAACAGCTTCGAAAAAATGTTTATTCAGCTGGCTAAAGCTTTTCAAGTGGTGGTCAAAGCAGGAACAGTTATGAACAAAAATATACCGGCGATCAACCTGAACTCCAAAGTTGTGGGTAGAACTTTCCATCTGCCGTTGCCCTTAGAGCGAAGCATTCAGAGAGTTTTGAATTCGGAACATACAGTGTTGCCAGACCAACAATTGTTCATTTTGGTGAGAGGGCTCCCGACAAAAAATAGAAAAATCTGGGAGTCTGTGGTCAATTTCTCGAATGTACTGAGAGCCTTACGATGGCTGAAAAATAATAATCCTTTGTACCAGAACATCAAAATGCCTCAGTCAGCGGAGGAGTTACTGCAGTACATCCCGGACACCGATACGGCTCCGGAGAAAACTGTAGAGTCTGATCCTGACAAGCCAGAATCGGATCCTGATGAGCCCGGTTCAGATCCTGATGAGCCCAATTCAGATCCTGATGAGCCCGATTCAGATCCCGATTTACCTCCTGATAAAGCAGTATCTCCCCCAGCTGAGTCAATTCTCGACCTTGACAACTCCGATATTGAAGCAGAAAGTGTCCAACATAACATCACAAAAGTACTGCATTTTCAGGAGCCTCCTAAGACACCAAATGCAGACGAGGCTGTTCCTTGCTCTGGCTCTGCTCATTGTATGAGCCCACAGAACAAATCTCCTGATGATCTGTTGCGAGAGAACATATGTTCACGACAAGAGAATATTGTTTTGAGTGATCATGTCATTCCAGGAGTCCATAATGAACCTGTTCGTCTTACAAGAGATCAGGACGTTTCTCATGAAATAAGCCAAGCTCGAATCGATGCTGATAATTCAGCTGCTGAACCAGAACCCGATAAGGCTCTTCCACCCGAGCATCCTCCCAAGGACTCGTTACCGAACCTGCAAAACTTAGCTGCAATGCTCACTCAAAGCAATGAAAATGATGAATTTTATGCACCTTACACGATTTTTCCCATTTACGATAAGAGGGAAAACAAACTTGCCAAGGATTTGTATCAAATGCTGAAAGTTCAGGAGCCGAGTTTGGACTCCAGAACTGCCCAGCTTGATGCGATGTGTTTTCCGGATCTTTTCCCGGACGGAAAACATTTTTTCCAAGTTGACAGAGATGTACATGTCGACTTCTCAAGTTTCGTTCATGCAAAATTGCTCAATCGAAAATCTCTGTTCAGAAAGAATATTCAATATCTGTTCTTCTTGTTGAATCAAGCGACCATGCGGGAGTTGGCCGCTGGCATTTACCAGGTGCTGAATGTATCTCGCGGTAATATCACTGCCTCTGAGTTCCTGAAGAAAGTTGAGGCGGGAGAGCTGGACAAAGATCTGACTAGTATTTTTGGTAGAGTGCGAAACACTGAAGAATACTGGAAAAAGCCCAGGAGTCAGATCTTATCCATGATCGAAACTTATGGACCGCCCACTTTTTTCCTAACTTTGTCACCTGCAGAATACGATGACAAAGACCTCGAGGCCTTTCTAAAAGAACTCGAAGGGGACGAAGGAAATACCAAACAGACAGCAGCTCTCATAGCTAGCGAACCCCTCTTTGTCTCTCTGTTCTACCAGCAAAAGCTGAGGGCTATGATAGGTCTCTTATCAGCGCCCGGTGGAGGACCCCTAAGAGTTGTTGAACATTATACCTGGCGTAGAGAATATCAGGGTAGAGGGACGCAGCATTTTCATAGCCTCATATGGGTGAAAGATGCCCCAGTGATCGGCAAGTCGTCGAGTGATGAAGTAGCCGAGTTCATTCAGGAGCATATTACCTGCGCCATTCCGGACAAGAAGTCTTTCCCGACTCTCCATGCTAGGGTCACTAAGTACCAGCAACACCATTGTAACGATTACTGCAAACGAACAAAAAAAACCAACGGAGGTGTCAAAAAAGTTTGCCGTTTCGATTTCCCTCGGTCAGCACGGTCTACCTTTGAGCTACGTGATGCACCTACTGCCGTAGCTGGCAGGAGGAACTTGCGTAAAAATTGCAGACTCTACGATTTGCCTCGCGCCAAAGGTGCTGAGCATGTGAATGATTATAATCCTGCTATCCTCCTCGCCTGGGTGGGCAACATGGACATACAATATGTCGGTGAATCCTCCGCCATAATTGCAAAGTACATTTCCAAGTACCAGACGAAAGCGGAGAAAAGTCATATGACTGACGTTTTCGATGACATTGCCAGCAATGAAAAAGTCCAGCGTCGCCTGTGGAATGTTGGACTCAGATGTCTGGCGAACCGTGAATGCGGTGCCTTAGAGGCTGCCGATACTCTCATGAGTGTACCGCTTCACGGAACGGACCCGGATACAACTTTCCAGTATGTCGATGTCAATATTCTTCGCAGCAGAAGGGTGAAGTCTAAAAAAGAAGTCGAAATGATGCAACCAGACGACCCCAACTTGTTCTATCCCAGTCTGATCGACAATCATTATCCGAACAGACCGAACGAATTGAACGATCTCTGTCTGTACGATTATGCAAAGGACTGGGATATTATTAAAGAACGACCAGTCAGAGAGCCGCTGCCTCTTTTTTACGCCTACGGAAGTAAGTTTCTGCGTAAGAGGAAGCAACCGCACATTGTTCAACACTGTAAATTTGACCCGAGGCAAAAGCCTGAACAGTACTTTTACAGTTTACTGTTGTTGTTCAAACCGTGGCGGCAGATCAAAGAGTTGCGCGGTCAGTACGAGACCTACGCAGAGGCATTCAGTGCCGAAAAGGACACTCTTCAAGAAGCGATGCAGTATCACGAAAAGCTCTGTGAAATCGCAGCTGCTCATGACGCGGTAACCGAACTCATAGAGGCTAAATGTAAAGAGTTCGGAGAGGAAAATCCAGAACTGCCCAACGATGATTTGTTAGGTCCTGAGCAGGTGGAGTTTAGACGCACTGAAGCGCAAAGAGCTATGGAAGACTTCCACTTGGCTGAGAACTTAGAACCGGAAGTCGACTTGTCTTCGATGGAAGAGCAGTTGAACTCTGATCAGCGTAGGATTTACGAGCACGTCCAAGCAAAGCTAACCCATTACGCTCGGAGTAACGAAGAAAAGCCTGATGACCACGAGGCAAAGGATCCCTTGAGACAAATCGTCTCCGGTGTCGGAGGAACGGGAAAGTCCTTTCTCTTAAAGGTCATCACTCTGTGGGTCAAGCAACATTTAAATCTGAGGGTCGCATTGACAGCACCTACCGGAGCAGCAGCCAGAGCCATCAAAGGAGTCACAATCCACAGGCTGCTGCAACTGCCCGTGGAGCACGGTGATTCTTTAAAGTACACCCGCCTCTCGGATCATGTCCTCGAGATCCTGAGGACAGAATTGAAGAATGTAGCGCTCATCATCATCGATGAGATGTCTATGGTCTCGAATGTAAACTTCATGATGGTGCATTTAAGGCTGTCGGAGATTTACAACTGCCATGAAGAGGCCCCCTTTGGCGGTATAAATATAATGCTGGTTGGAGACTTGCTTCAATTGAGCCCCGTCAAAGGTGGGTTTATTTTCCAGAATATGACGTTGAGGCAGTTTCAAAAGCATTTCCCTGGCACCGCAAACGTCAACTTGTGGACAGAATATTTCACAGACTCTGTTGAGTTGCATATCAACATGCGGCAGAGCGGTAATCCGGAGCTCTGCCAACTGTTGGACAACGTGCGCCTCGGTATTTGTACTGATGAAAATCTGAAGACGCTCCAAGGTCGCTTGATCGACTTCCAAAGTCCCGAGCCCGAAAAGAGGTTAGAAGAATTGGCAACTTTCGTTCACAGCAAAGAAAAAGATGGATTGTGCCTGTTGCCTGAAAGAAAAATTTGCAAAACTCTAAATGATAAAATACTCTCCCAGCTCGATGGGGAGGAAATACATTTGGTCGCTGAAGTTTCAATCGAGTGCAAAGTGACCGAAAAGAGCAGAGCTTACGCCAAACTGCAAAAATTGGAGGACGACGCTTCCAGAACGGCAGGTTTGGATAAGCATGTTGTCATCAAGGAAAATGCCAAAATCATGTTATTGAAAAACGTCGACGTTCCCAAAGGCCATGTGAACGGTGAGACAGGCAACGTTGAAACGGTCAGTTTGGATTCCAACAAGCGCGCCAAAGCTTTAAAATTGCGCATGGAAGAAGACGTACTCGAATTACGGGAGCCTGAAACAGGGAAATTTGAGCTGCAGCCCGGTATATTCGTTCACAGGAAACAATTTCCTATACGACTTTCCTACGCTGTAACGATTCACAAAAACCAAGCCTTAACCTTGGATACTGTTGTGGCTGATATCGGAAGCCGCGTTTTCACTTGCGGTCAAGCATACGTAGCTCTGTCCAGGGTCAAGACACTCGAGGGCTTGCATTTGATCAACCTTGATCCACAACAAATCAAAGCTAACCAGGCAGCCATCGCAGAGTATGGTAGACTGCGACGACTCACGCCGCATTTGAAGCATTTGGTCATGCAGACGTCCCGACGTAGGAACAAGCACATCCCGGATAATCGGTGGGCGCCCAGTAATGAAGGGATTACATCAAACATCTATGGTAACTCACCTACTCCAAAGAAAGGGGCATCTGCCGCCCACTGGCCAGCTTTCATAAACAGTGGAGGCAAGTCCAGCTATGCAAACGCCAGTTTACAATGCTTGCTCAGCTACGAGCCCCTAAGAAATACACTGCGGGTTTCTGCTGAAATGACCTCTCTGCAACTGCTAGCCCGACAGTTTCAGTACAAATCGGCACTCTCACTCTCTGCGGAGAATGTTCGCCAAGATTTGGGCTGTCCGTTTGATAGCGCACAAGAACAGAACCCCTCCTTGTTCTTGGGTGCCCTGATTGACAAGAATAAAACGTTGGAGCAATCGAGCAAATTTACACTCATCCGTGAGCGCAGATGTAAAGCCTGCAACAACAGAACTGTCAATGTGGCAAACGAGCGCATACTGCGATTACCTTCCTCAGGTCAAAACAAGGTTAAAATCACAGAATTGCTTGATAATGTCCTCTCTTGGTCAGCAGTTCTGAATTCTGTATGCTCGGAATGCAAAAAAGACAAAGAAGTCCAACGTTCAGAATTGCAAAATCTTCAGGATCTGCTACTCATAGAAATGCCTCTGTGGATAGAGAAAAAAACCCAACGGAGAACTAGTGAAAAACACCAAACTCAGATCCCCCGGTCTTCAGACCACTACCATCACCATAGGCAATCATCGATACAGGCTGCACGGAGCTTTATTCCAACATGGTCCGGATATCGAATCAGGACACTGCAATGCTTTCATCATGTCTGGGAAGAAGTTCGTTTTAGCTGATGATAGTTCAATATCTGCAGGGAGGTGGCCAAATGGGTCTGCCGATGCTCAAATTTTATTCTACCGTAGACTGGATCCGTCAAACATCGGTCCAAAGCAAAAGATAACTGCTCCGGTTAAAGATGCAGTGAACAAGGGTAACCCACCAGCATCCAGGGTCGGGATAGAATCTCGTGATGCTGGGATCGCTCGGCAGGCAACCCCGAAGAAGGGTGCCCGAAGGCAACTTCTGGTGGATGTCCCGATTGTTGCCGGAAACAATCACGGTAATAAAAATAATGCTGGGCAGCCAAGTAATTACGCTCACTCACTTCTAAATCCTGCGTCGAAGATAGCACATCCTGAGCTCATCCGCAGAAGAGACGACAACCCAGATTTATCGAGGTTCCCGAGATTCAGCAATAACCTTGGACGAGGGTTTAAAGTTTCTTGTTACGCTAACGCGACATTACAAGCTCTGCTGAGTTACCAACCCTTAAGATCCGCCCTGATGAACCATCCGAACCCGAGTGCTCTATCGGATCTTGCTTATGAATATCAAAACTATCAAAACGGGTCGCTTTCAGCAGCGCGTGTGCGAGCCCTAGCCGAAGAAAGGTTCATGCAAGCTGAACAACAATGTGCTTGCGATTTTATGGCTACCCTGATAAACGCTAATGCTGTATTGCACCAGTATACTAGGTTCACAGCCATACTAGAATTGAACTGCACGACTTGCAATACAGTCAGGTCAGTTGAATCTGTACAGCATATCCTTCACCTACCAATCAATGGCTCGAAAAATAATATTCAAGCACTGTGCCATACTCTCAGCAGATGGTCTCAGCCCGGCGATGATGATTGCCAATGTTCTAATATATTACCCAACGGTGAGCAATGTCAAGGAAAGTGCATCACCCGTACTATCATACAAAATCCTAGCGACATACTAATTATTCAAGTTCTCCGCACTTGTGAAGTCCAACCAGGTATTTTCCTGAAAAATAACGACTTTCAAGTGACGGACCTGCCGACCACAAAACTCACTCTAGGTGAGGCTCATTACGAATTGCATGCAGATGTCCGCCACTTGGGTCGAACTTTCAATGAAGGTCACTACACAGCCATACTTCGTTACAATGAGTGCTATGTTGAAGCCAATGATGATCACATAAAAGCTCATGAATGGAGAGGCTCTGATGGCCGATCTTCATATCTTTTGATGTACAAGAAGATTAAATAATCAAAATAATCAATGATGGTACCATCAAAGGAAACAGTTTCCGTGCCTCCGTATGATCACATTATTAAGTAAATCATAATGACTCAAAGGGAGGATACACTGGGGCCTACAGTAATCTCTGTCACATATAGCAGAGTTAAGAGATTCCTTTTTTTAAACGAATTCTAACGCTGTTGCTCGAAATTTTCAGATTAAAATGAGAAAATTTCTTTTCCCACTAGAGCCTTCCTAAACTCTCCATACTGTTGAGAGGAACTATAGCTTATCAGAGGACTAAATTACTAAAATTGGTACTTAAATAGTATAGTCACTGTCCTATGTAGACGTACCAACTTTATTCTAATGACACAAGGCCCCCTTCAAATAGGTACTTACTAAACTTCAAATCATCTCAGAGTATCTGCTGCGAAGAAAACTATCAGGGAAGGGACAGAGCTTCACACAAGTGCTTAGAACTTACAATCGCTGATTCTCAGATTGTTTGGTGAGGATATAAGGTGCGACTAAAAGTGGAGAAGAGGAAGTCACTTAAAAATTCATTGTGACATTTCCTATCAAATTTATCACTTGAAGGCATTTAACACAACTGTTTCCTCAAAATAATACTCACTGAGGACACATGCTGAAGTGCAGACCCAAGAAAACAATTTTTTTTGACCACAGGTCTCTATGGAGTTATAGTTTTCAGTAAATGCTAAGTGATTTAATGACACAGTGCCTACAACAATTGGGTAGTCATAGAGGCTGATGTCATCTCATCGGGCAAGTGAAAGAGATTCAGAAAAATACGGAAACAGAACTCAAAATCACTTGATCCCAAATTTTTTGGTGAGGTTTTATTAGGTGCAACTAAAAGGGGAGGAGGAGGTTGCTTTAAAACGTTAATGAAAAGAATTCACTAAAATTTATCACTTGAAGGCTCTACATAGAACCTCCAGCTTTAAGTACATTAATAAGCACCTCTACATACTGAGGACACCAGCTGATCTATCTATTTATAGCATGTATAAATATACAAGGCTCTTTTGAGCCGTGATTTTAAATGTCAAGCGATAACACCAGGCATCCAGCCAAAACATGAAGTTTTATTGGTTGCAAACTCAATTACCTACTTTTACCTGAATTGAATTTTACTTGATCAAATCAAGGAGTTGGCGAAAGCTCATTCAAAAAATTATTTTCGGTTTCTCCATATTCATTTACTTACTTACATGTAATTTTTTTCGCATCATTCCAAAAACGACCTGATATAAAAACTACAAAAAACCCCAAAAAACTTTCAGATTCTAAGGGGTAAAGAATCCGGCCAAAGTCTTAAACTTGTTGAACCAAATTTTTTTATAACTCCTAAAAGAAAATTAAAAATTATACTTTACTGAAAATCGAACGTGGGCCCCTTCATAAACGAGTGATACAACATTCACTGCATGTGTGTATGCGAGCCTCTTGTAGGAGCCCAAGCGGTTTGCTCTTTGCAAAAAACGCTATCTTCGTGAATGGAAAGTCCTTGAAGGAGCACATAACGTCCTCTTTCTTTATTTAACTTTTGCATTTTTTATTCAGAATCTTCATAAAATCAAAAAGAAAAGTATGGACTGATCTGAGCCTCATATGTGCTCTAAAACAATATGAAATATTTTATCGCACAAAGTCGAATATTTTCTCTTTAAAATTTAGAGCTACGTAACTAATTCAATAATCATGACTCGTGCATTCGCAGAAAAGTTTTTTCAGAGACTCAGTTAATTCCCTTGCTAAGCTGCATGTATCTTCAAGTAGGCATTATACTTCGAAAAGGAAATGTAGGCCCCTTCATTTAGGAGTGATGCAACAGTCATGGCGTGTAAGTATGTTTAGCCTTAGCCCTTGCAGGGCAGCCTCCTTCCTCACCTACTTGCATTTTTATCTAAAGTAAAAAAAAATATGGATTGATCTGAGCCTTCTATGTGCTCCAAAATAATATGAAATATTTTATCGCACAAAGTACAATATTTTTCGATTCAGGTCCTACAAATGCTTTTAAAAGAGCATGGAAAAAAAAATACTCAATCGGCTGGCTAATGTCCAGTATTTTTCTTGAGAATAGTCTCCTCCTTCAATGAGTGATGCAACAATTGCGACATTTTTGTATGAAAAGCCCTTGCAGAAGCCTTTTTATTTGACTCGGCTAAATTTTGAAGAATCACTGACGTGTCCGCAAAAATGCGTAAAAAAGATAGGTCACTGAAATTAATGCTTCATAGAGATATCTGAGGATCCATGTCAAAACCCTCTTACCTATTCTACTCTGCGTAAAAAATAAAAACGCTATTTTCAACCATGATTTTGGTGTTTTTAAATCTTCATTAATCTTCTCTTAAAACAATTTTTAATATCTAGGTAATCTGGAGTCCTTTTCGTGACGATCAGTTCATTATGCAGTGGTATATGATACAATGTTATGATAGCTTCCATTTACATGCATATGAAACTGCAGCATCATAAGTTGAGATTAAAAATGTTATACAATAAATAAGTTTTGGGAGAAAGCAAAGGAAGAATGATGCGCTCGAAAAATACGCCGCAAGCAATCTTCCAGCATGCAGAGGGGACAAATACTAATGATTACAGTAAGAGCATTTTTGCGGACACGTCAGTGATTCTTCAAAATTTAGCTGAGTCAAATAAAAAGGCTTCTGCAAGGGCTTTTCATACAAAAATGTCGCAATTGTTGCATCACTCATTGAAGGAGGAGACTATTCTCAAGAAAAATACTGGACATTAGCCAGCCGATTGAGTATTTTTTTTTCCATGCTTTTTTAAAAGCATTTGTAGGACCTGAATCGAAAAATATTGTACTTTGTGCGATAAAATATTTCATATTATTTTGGAGCACATAGAAGGCTCAGATCAATCCATATTTTTTTTTACTTTAGATAAAAATGCAAGTAGGTGAGGAAGGAGGCTGCCCTGCAAGGGCTAAGGCTAAACATACTTACACGCCATGACTGTTGCATCACTCCTAAATGAAGGGGCCTACATTTCCTTTTCGAAGTATAATGCCTACTTGAAGATACATGCAGCTTAGCAAGGGAATTAACTGAGTCTCTGAAAAAACTTTTCTGCGAATGCACGAGTCATGATTATTGAATTAGTTACGTAGCTCTAAATTTTAAAGAGAAAATATTCGACTTTGTGCGATAAAATATTTCATATTGTTTTAGAGCACATATGAGGCTCAGATCAGTCCATACTTTTCTTTTTGATNGGGGGGGGGGGGGGGGGGGGGGGGTGTTCCTAGACGGCAAATCTCCCCAGTAATAAACGGAACGACAAGACCTCTATTTTTCAAAGTCCATGCGNGCTCCTTCAAGGACTTTCCATTCACGAAGATAGCGTTTTTTGCAAAGAGCAAACCGCTTGGGCTCCTACAAGAGGCTCGCATACACACATGCAGTGAATGTTGTATCACTCGTTTATGAAGGGGCCCACGTTCGATTTTCAGTAAAGTATAATTTTTAATTTTCTTTTAGGAGTAATAAAAAAATTTGGTTCAACAAGTTTAAGACTTTGGCCGGATTCTTTACCCCTTAGAATCTGAAAGTTTTTTGGGGTTTCAACATCTACATAAAGAGCAACCGTTGTGTAGAACCCACGAAGGCCTGATAGTATTATCATTTTGAAGACATTCTGGCACTGCTGTTGTAACATTGAGACTGTTCAATTTTCTCACAAAGCCATAGTTCGTTTTTATTTATTCTGCTTTGCCCCACTCGATGGTGTCATTTGAGAATGCCTTGGTGCTGAATCTGTAAGCTAATTGAAGTTGAGTCCTTTTTCCCGTTGTCAAGGACAAATTTTTTCGGCACCTTGTTGCAGTGGTGGCTTGTTTCATTATTTGGATTTTGCCTTCATTTGTCATTCCCCACAGATGAACGAGAGGCCCTAACTGTCAGATTTTTCGAGGGTAGTGGAGTAAGTGTTCCTCCTGTCAATTGCATGTACAAAGAGTGATGTTTAGCGACATAATCAGCCAGCAATATTAAGGCATTTGGATTTAATGCAGGTCTTAATACTATATCAAGAATTCTTCTAAGGGCAGTATAAAGTCCCCAAATTTTGTCATCAGAAGCAGGGATTTAGAGCTGAGGTTTGAGGGAGCATCATAAACGGAGCCGCATCTCGGAGGCCGACATCTTAAAAGTTTTTTTCTTAAGCATACTCTCGCTGAGCACGGGAGGTTTGGAAGAATTATCACAACCAAAATTGAAAGTTGCAATACGCTGATTTAATTGCGCTAAAGTGAAATATTTGGCTGTGCGGATGCAATACCTGAAAATAAAAGCCAGATCATACTTTACAATATCCTCATGACAGTCATTTAAAACATCTAAAACACAATTCTCCAACACGGAAAAAACGAGCTTAGGGTTGGGACCTACATGTTAGTGCTGGGCACTAACGAGGGTTAGGTCAAATGGAGCCAGCAAGTCAGAGTAGTGCTGGGCACTAAACAGCTCGAGGCTGGGTCACTAAGGAAGAAGTAGTGTCAAGCCCTAAAGTGACTTTGGAGCGAGCGTAAAATATGAAACGCCTCCGCCTGGTATCGAACTCGGGTTACGCCGGTGGAAGACCAGCGCGTTACCACCAGGCTATCGTGACTCCGACATATCTCGGGTGAATTTACACCTGTTAAGCGCAACTACGTCTCGCGGCATCTGATTAGCACTACTCATGTTCAGTGCCCACCTGTACTGCCTTCCGGTGTTGAGCTGTACAGAGCTTAGACGCCAGCCCTCAACTACTCCCCACTAAACGGCCAGTAGTGCTCAACACTAGTCTTGTTTTTTCCGTGAAGATAAAAAAAATCGGAACGTCGTTGAAAAAACATGGCTCCCTGATACCTGTACTTTTCATATCATTTTTTGCTAAATGTGCAGCATAATTTTGTCTGTTTCTAAGAAGGGATTTATTTTCGACGGTCATCGTATTTCTTTGAGCTTTGTCAGCTATGCAAACACGGCAACTAAAGTCAGTTTTGGAAAAGTTAGTAGTAAAACCTCCAATTGCATTCAAACCAAGGTTATCACCGAGTAGAGCGGCCAGTTGGAAATATATTTTTTTCATTTTGAACAGTGATACCTGTCTTGGAAAGGTAGATAAGTTCTTTTATTATATTTTTGAAAACTAAACGGTTACCAAATGTTTTGAGGTTGCTAGATTTTGTCACAAGACCTAGAAAAATACTGTTCAAGCCTCCTCTTTTCTCAGGTGGAAGGCAAGGAAGAGAAAAATAAGTAGTGTTTAGTTTTTGTTTGCCTTCATGGCTACCAAGTGCATTTTCGGTCTCGAAGTCGTCGTTAAATAAACATACAGGCAAGGTAATTCCATCATAGTGAAAAGTGACATTTTCCCAATATTCACCCTGCATTATATTTTTCAAGATCACTTTTTCACTAGGTACATCTGACGTATATTTCTTAATACGAGTTAAGACATTTTCTTGGCTTAGATACATTTCAAATAGAGTGCGTAACGGTATGAAAACGCATGATTCTTCAACGAAAGCATGTCTGAATCTATTCTTGATTTTCCTTATTTTCAGAGTCTGTCCAAGAAATTTTGGTCGAGGAGCTATATAAAGCCCTTTCTTTAAGAATTCTCATGCGCAGGGGCTCTCGTCCTTTTTTTCGCAAAAAATTCATTATCTGCCGAGGTTTTTGACCTAGTTGATGCGATATATCGCACTCCACTTCGACCACTTTATTTGAGCTTGACGAATCACCTTATGATCTGAATACAACCTAAGTCTGGTTTAGTAGTTGATGACTGGGATGGCTGGAACCAAGCTTGCTAGGACCATTTGCAGCAGTTCTAGTGCCCTCTGGTTCCACAAACACAACCATTCCTCTTGCTTGAGATAGGGCGAACCAGCAAGGAAGCGAGCCAGCATGGATTTGACAGTGACGTTTAACTGCAAAGATAGCTGCGGGTGCAGAAAATAACGCAAAGCGCCAATATAACCGTGTGCGGACGCAAGCAATAAATGTAGGGGTAGTGTATTTTGTTGCGCCTCCATGGAAGCTAGGAATTCCTGCGCTTCGGAAGCTGCCACGTTCGTCTGTGCAGAGGCGGGTCCAGCAATTTAGCAACGCCGGATTCCCTCCATTTAAACCTATGTTAAACAATCGATTCTTGTCGGAGCACATGGCCCCTCCAAGGATCGATACATTTCCATAAGTTTAAATGGAGAAAAGCAATGTTGCCAATTCGCTGGATCCGCCGATGCGTCTGTGTTATATACTTCACCACGAACAGTAATGCCTCAAGCTCAGACACCCCCAATGCCGTCATCGTAACAGGGATGCCTTTGAAAGGGGTTGAGGCCGCACTGAGTAACACAGCCGGCACTAGATTGATTGGTGCTGTTGCAGGGTTGAGAGCTGGAACTCTTCGTCAAAGGCTTCATTAGGCTTTCCATCAAGCTGTTGCGATATCTTCTTGTTTAGATCCTTGAATTCTTTTTCATGAAGCATGGGCAACGTGAAGTTCAACTCTTTCACAAGATCCATTACTGACTCCGTTGACGGAAAAGCTCTTTTTCATACTTTTTCTAGAATGGAAGAATGAGAGGCAGAAGTCTCCAGAACCACTTTCACATTGCGATTGAGAACTCTAACTGAATCTGAGGAGAGAAAGCAATCAAGCATGTACCATTCAAATAGTTTTGGAAAACAAACTGACAAGTCTCTGTTGAGGAATTTTCTTCGAAACTATGATAAAAGTATGTGTATTTAGCGCAATGCAAACATCAAAGAAAACTATATTGTCAACTTTAACCATCCATTAACCATGGTTGCTCCAGTTCAGCATCTTTTAGAAGTACTGTGATTCGAATTACATCAGGGCAAATCGAAAAACTTTTAATCAGGAAATTCGTGTTTTTATCAAAAGAAATTTGGCAACGCCTGAAGGTTCACACGGCGTCCTTCTTACTACGGCAGCATGGCATCTAGTGATATGAGATCAGTTGATGAGAGCTGTTCAAAAATTACACACTAAATACCCTTTTTTGATTGGGCGCGAGCTTGGTGCTCTTCATCAAAATCACAAAAAATTGGAGTAAGCATTACACAGAATTTTCGGTACTAAATCTATGCTCCCGACAAACCCATAAAACTGGTGTGAAGCACCGATTTTTATGTAATAGTAGGCAGCGCCGGGTATCCCTCCTGCGTATTAAACTGACCTTAAACTATCCTCCCTTCTTTAGTAAGTGACGAAATCTTTGAACGGCCGTAGAGGTAAACATTATTGGCATTTTTCGGGAATTTAAAACAGTCAAATCATGCATTTGCTTTAGAGAGAAATGGAATATGATAAAGATACTTAAAAGATCTCTGTTGATGAATTAACTGTAACTCACACACCAAATCATGGTTGACCCAAGTATGAAAAGAACGCTAATTTGATGGTTGCATACAAAACAGTAAACTTGCATCTGGAATAAGAAACACATGCAGCAGTTAAAGTAAAGTTAGTACTTTTATTAGAAAATTATTAGTTAGATTAGAAAATTACAAGTGAATTGTAGTACAAATAATTGTAGTTACAAGTGAGGAGTCACTGGAGTTGATGCCTTTTTGA
>NW_017566653.1:0-23369 GCF_001854935.1 Bemisia tabaci
ACAAATCCCGTTTGATCCAAAGGCTCATGAAACGTTTCAGGGCTGAGACCATGTCTGTGTTTCAAGCAGAAGAGGTCACTGACACAATCAAATAGTTTCAAAGGCCTTGGAAACGGCAAAACAGGGCGAAATTGTTGTCATTGTAAGAAAATATATTGATCGTCTTGTCCTCTTTACAGGTCAGTCACGTAACGTCAAAAATGCTTTCCCTCTAAAATCCGGCAAAGGTGAGAAAAAACTTAAAATACTCTCTTAAAATACTCTTTAAATACTTTTCAACAGAGGCAGCCTTCAAAATGAAGTAAAAGCCAAACACGTACTGTTCATTCATGCCATTAGTGGGTGTGACACAATATCACCACTCTTCAGACCAGCCAAAGTTAAGTTTTTAGCAACCCTGGAGAACCGCTCAGCCAACTCAGATGCTTAAAAAATCAGCCTTAAAGCAAGAAGAAATTTGTAAAGCAGGAAAATAATTTTTACTCAGATCGTTTGGCTACAAGGGTGAGTAGAAAAAAAAAATTGGCTGAATTTAGGTATGAAAGCTATGTACGGACTATTTTCTACGATGTACAAAATCTCGCTTGTCTTCCATCTTCAGAGGATGCTGCCACATTTCATGCTCCTATCCTCAAGTACATAGCAACGGATGATCATCAAGAAATACGCGTGTGACTGGGGGGTGATAGAATAGCAGAAATGGCCTCATCCCCATCATTACCTTGGAAAATACCGCTACGGGCAAAATTTTAAGCAAGATCTCGTGCAAGTGCATTGAAGAAAGTCGCGGCGCCCGCGGTTTTTGGAAGGAAGGCCTTCATTGCAGTCTTATATGCGAGTATTGCCATGGCTCGTGCGAAAATAGTCAATATGACGCACTTTTAATGGAAGAAGAAGGGGATGACGTAGATGATCCAGAAGACGCTGAATGTTCGGACAATGACTATGACATGCAGTGATAGGAAGAGATTGACGAGGATGGAACAAGAGGCAATGAGGCGAAGGGGGAACCATGACATGGTGTAAATGCATTATAAAATGTGAACATAGTGACTTTACGCATGACATCTGCTGCGGTAAATAGCGAGAGTGGATAGGGTGGAAGTTCGTGCGACTAAAAATTTTGAAGCTCCTCATCTGATTTTTTAATAACTCCGAAATAATAAGAGAGGGTTTATTGGAACAACATCGTTTTCAACTCAAATTAAACTCCTCATACTGCTGATTTGATTACAGCGGTCGGCGCCCTTAAACTTAACGGACTCAAAATTTAGACCCACTATTATATTTTTGACAAGCTAGCAGTGCCTGTCTCATTGGCTTGGTGGCAGCTATTGTTGTTATCAGCAATTATACCTATACGTAGGCACATCAAGTTTTTTTCCTCTGGAAAAGGTGCCTGTGGAGGACAGAGAAACTGATAACCGGGGAACGAAGGCCGAGCGGGCGCACCCGGGCCATGAAAATGGGGGAGGAACGGAGGGCCCTGCAGCTGCGCTCATACCGGACCCCCCCCCTCCCCCCTCCTTATCCACTGCCGTTCTTGAAAGTCAAGAACTCAAAATTGCACTCCTTTTATAATTCATACTTACACTTATTACGATTTAATGATTAATTACCTTGAAAGCTCTCTTTTTGCAGGGAATGTTACGAAAATTGCTCAACCTCAATACTTGCCTGAAACTTTGCAACGCTGTAACGGCATTTGTTATCATCCGATCTTAATCATCTTGGACTTTTTTAATGGAAATTTTATGTGCTTTAATTTAGGAAATAACTACTTTTGCCGTAATTTCAATAATATACGAGTTATTTCGGTTTTTCGGCCGAAAAACGCAAATTTCGGCCGAAAAACGCAAATTTCGGCCATTTTTTCAAGATGGCGGCCTTGGCTCGCCTCAGATTTGTTCGCAAATGTGAAATTCGGATTCAGCGATGAAAAATACATAGGAATAGTATATCAGAAAGTTTCCTCAGAAATTGTCTCTACTTAGCCCCTATTTGTGCTCTATTGACTGGACTAAATACCAATGTGGCTTTCGACCAGGAAGACACAGCCAATCAATTATTTGTGATCAGACAGACCATGGAAAAATGTCATGTGTATGGAATCGATTTACACATGCTCTTCGTAGACTTCAAGGAAGCTTTCAACAGTGTCAATAGAAAGGCACTAATAAAGGCCCTGCATGAAATGAAAGTACCAAAAAAGCTTACCAAACTTATAACAATGACCATGAGTAGCACCTAAGCCAAGATTAAAATAGGAAATAAAGTGAGTAATTTATTCGATTTTAACACAGGCGTGAAGCAAGAAGATGGATTGTTAAGTACATTATTTATAAAAGCGCTGCACATGGCAGTTAAACATGTCGACCAAAGAGGGACAATATTCACAAAATCTAGTCAAACGCATGTCTATGCAGATGACATCGCCCTAATCGCGAGAACCAAAGAAAAACTAATAGAGATCTATAAAGAATTGGAAAAAAGAGCAAGAAATTTAGGACTAGTGGTAAATGTAATTAAAACCAAGTACATGGTATTATCATCCTCAGAGTCAAGAAGAAAACCGCAAAACTTAATAATTGATGGCAAAGAATTTGAAGGAGTTAAAAAATTCAAGTATCCAGGAAAACTAATCGATAATGAAGCCAGAATAACTACGTCAATCAAAGATAGAATACAAACAGGTAATGCAGCATATTACGCCAATTCGAAGCTAATTAAAAGCAGCCTGACATCTTGGAAGACCAAGTTACAAATATATAAGACCAATATATATTAGACCAATCGTTACTTATGACGGAGAAACGTGGACTATGACAGAGAATGTTAGGAGCATGCTGCGAAGATTTGAGAGAAAAATCATAAGAAGGACTTTTGAAGCCATCAAAAAAAAACAGAGAATGGAGAATTCGAAACAACGGCGAAATCAACAAGATACTGGAACAAGAAGATATAGTTCGATTCATTAAATCGCAAAGAATTCTATGGCTAGGACTTGTTAGCAGAATGGAGGAGGAAAGAATGCCGAAGAGAATCATGAAAGCCAAAGTTCTATCGAAGAGAAAGGGAGGAAGGCCAGGGCTAAGATGGCAAGATTAGGTAGAGGAAGATCTTAAAGTTATGGAAGTGAAAGGATAGAAGGAAAAGACCATGGACAGAATAGGATGGAGAGGAGACGCGTCGGCTTGGCGGCCAACGCCCACCCCGGGCTGTAGGGCCATTAGTAAGTAAGTAGTAAGTAATTGTGAAGCAAAACATGAAAATTTGCACGTTACTATTTAAAAACCAAGCACATTTAATCAGAGTTAAACCCTCAGCCTCTTTGGTAGCAGTGAGTGACTTTACCCACCAGGCCACTGCATCAGATATGGAAAATTGTTGAAACAGTTGCTGTTAAACAGGGGTTATCTGAGTTGTGCGCGCAGCGCACTGCGCACGCTCTCTCCTCTTGAGTCTCGGTGATCTGACGCCAAACTCAACAGTACACATTCATTCTGAGCACATGTCCACCTCCTTTTTTTCAAATATCTCCTAATGGCGCACACTGTGGTATTGGACCTGAAAAGCTGGCCAAAACTATTTATCACCAGATATCGCCGAGTTTTAAAAATATTTTACAACCAGTGCTTCTTCTTAATTGATAATATGCACAATTTAACCACCTAACACATCATATGACAATTTGCGGAGAGTTTAAAGAGGGTGCAAGAAGCCCTCCAAAAAGCTTTTAAAAGGACGCAAAGTATCTAACTAAAGCGGTGCATTTAGACGAGTTTCTCCTTCATCTATGGTCTACTTTTCGAAATAAGGACTTTCTATTACCTCATCAATGGTTCTTTTTTTAAAACAGCGTAAGTCACTTCAAAATTTTTGACAAAACAGCCGATCTCTCACATTGAGGAGTAATTGTACATTTCTCAAAAAAATTAATATGAATCATTCTAGATATTAGATTTTTGACAGTTTTGAATCAAAATTAGTCCTAATATGAAAGTGCCGGGACCTCCATATGATGATTTGAGGATAAATTATAAGATGAAAATGAGTTTTATCATAATAAGAACCATTGTAAGGACAGAAAGCATCTGTGAAAAAGATTCATTTTGATGGGTTCCTTCCTAACCCATGGTCCCACATCTCAAAGTGAGGCACTTCACTAAGATATTTGTAAGAAAACCACATATCTCACTTTTACGAGGCTTCAAATAATGTGCCGCACAGCGTAATTTCATGGTGCCAGAGGGCCACTTTTAAAGCCCCATCCCCGCGGCCGCATGAACTCAAATTTGTCTGTCAAAGTAAATCATGGCATAAATATGTCTGTACTCAAGGATAATGCACGAAGAGATTGTTAGATAACGGATTAAACACTTTTGCAAGACTTTAAAGTGACCCTCCCATCCGCTTTCGAATTATTTGTTTTAATCCCTCTTTCGAGGACGTGGGGGCCAAAAAAACAGATTGGGTGACCAAACATCACACAATTGGTACTAAATGGGTCAGAGCTTTTGGAAAAATACAATTTCAGTCGTCATATCGACATAATTTTTCCCATGCATTTTTGTGAAAATCGCTCAAAAGTCCATCTTTAAAGTAAAAAATTTCAATTTCCTCAGTTTTCCTCAGTCTGTCAGCCCTGAATCCTGAAAATACCCACTTCGGACTATAACATCCCGCCTCAAACTGCTTGAGAATAGTTGAGAGAAAAAAGATATCGGCCTCTGAATTTCGAAAAAAACGTTTACTTTTACATTACTTTTCAACCTCCTGTGAAAATCACTAAAAAAAGAAATTTCGAAAATACTGTGGTTAGTTGTGTAGAATATACCCCTAAGAATGTGTTGCATATCGCCGAACTTCCCTCCTATGATCGCACAGTTGAAGTAAACTGATCGACGAGTAGCGCGCCGAAACATATCAAAATAATCGCTGAGAAATAGGTAACTTCGTGATCTCTTCGCGGGAAATTGAGCCACTCGCAAAATGGTACATACATGTCTACCAGAGTAAAAAACAGTGTAGATTTCGAATATCACATTGGTTTTCCACTAAAAAAAAATTTAAAATTGAGGTTTTGGCCAGGTTTTTCGGTCAAATACCACAGTGTGTGGCGCAAGGATGAGCAATAATGAGCATCCAAACTAAGAATTATCATATTCTTGATAGTATGACGAGTAACTGGATGTAAAAATCTCGGTGAATCCGAATGAATTTTGACAGATACAGACTATGGAAGTTTGAATTTGGTACTAGTAAGTTAAGGCCGGGCTGACCGGCGAGGCGCCCTCAAGGGGCCAAGGCAACTGGCAGGAACCCTGCTGTCGTGCATCCCAAAGTTGGACCGTGCTCCTTAACTTACTGTTGACACATTGTGTATCCTCTATATTCTCGCAAGGCTCAGCGGCAGTCTGATAGCCAACGGTAAGTCTTACCAAAGACCGGCAGACCCTGCTTCGCACGGATTTTCGGAGCACAGCCATGCTTCCACCGAGTTGGACTGTGTTGTTGCCTTCTCTAGAGATAGGTAGCGCTGGCAGGCGCGTGCACTACGAGTGATCACCGACTTTTTTCCACAACCCAGTCGAACAGTGCAGAAGGATTACTTACTGATTACGGATTCCTTCCCGCGCCCTGTTACCTCGAAGGGTCAGGGTATTGGAGTGGCATAGTCATCCATGGTCACGATGACTGACATTTGAGTTTCCTCAAATATCGGTCACTCCCGGGGATTGAACCCTGGACCTCAGTGATGGCAGCGAATTGCCTTGACCACTACAGCATTGAGGCTGACGAATTTGGTACTACATTGGAGGCTAACTTCAAGAAATTGCTGTAAGTTTAAGAAGTGGATTTAAGAGGAGAAAATGGTATCCATACTTTTAGAAAGGTCAGCCATTGCCGTAAAAAAATTAAAAGTAACTACATGACGCTCTTTAATAAACACAGGAGGCCATTGAATGTGAACACTCAGAGGCGGTCTTCCATCAGCATCGCGCTACCCGGTGCGTTTCTGATTATCACTGATGAGATCTGGTTGGGTTACTTGGCTACATTGATGAATGTGAGAGGCAAGAAAGAGCTACCGCGCAAGGCGCGGAGCTGAAATTGATCCAATTGTATCCGGATCGGATAAATAAACTTAAGTGAAGAAAGTAAAGGATCAAAGACTAATGGGTCTTGCAACTATCCTTCAACAATTAACAGCTTTAAAACGAATATAATCATGAATGTATCGACATCGATACAGCTACCGCATGTAACCAGCTAGTAATTTACTGAAAGTATGAATAGAAACCTGAATTTGACGATACATTTAACTTTTCAACTTTACATTTCAACTAAAATTTGAGGAAAGTTAAAACAAAATCTTCCAACTGACACTAGCGGAGGTTGTATCCTCGCGAATCAGGCCTGATGGAGATACCCAAAATCCATCTGACGATATCACATGGCAGAGGCACTTTAATCAAATTTTAATGCATTTAACTTCTTGTTCCAATCCTCCTTTGTCTTTGTCTGATAAAGTGTTGAATACTAACTACTAATCCTTTGTTTCTTAATCGGGAACTACGTGATTGACACTTACTTTTCTTTTTCGCCCGATGAATTTTTTCCTCGGTTGTCACTCTTACACAATGGCCATTTCGACTTCAGTAGAAGTCATCATCAGGTGCTTAAAACTAAGAACGAAAATAAAAAATAAAACCGAAGCTAAAAAATTGACGTTAGATTCACGTATTATCGCCGGCGACGCGTCGCGATACTAGTCAGTGGGATATCTCGCCGGTGATCAGCTGACTGTGTTGCGTCACGAAGGAGGGCGGGAGGGACGATCACTGGTGCCACCTGTTGCTCGATTTGTGAATTAAGTAGCTGTTCCTTAGGTGTTTTCATTATTTCGATTTGTTCTAATACATTTAATTTCCGGCCTTTTTGACATACTTTTTCTAGTTTCGCATAACAATTTTCCAGTTTATGGTCAGTGTCGATTATATGATCCCCAAACGATGACTGACCTCTCCTTTTTAGTATGGCACAGTCAACGTGTTCCTTCAGCCTTGTTGCCACACTCCTTCCTGTTTGGCCTATATACATTTTCCCACAGTTACATTCTATTTTGTACACTCCGCTTGCTTCCAATTTTCCACATTTCTCTTTTGTATTGATCAAAATTCTGCCCAAATTTCTCTGGTTGCCGTAGGTTACTTTTACGCTTTTGTCCTTCTCTATTATTCCCTTCACTCTCTCTGATATTTTCTCGATATATGGTATTGAGATCCATTTTTCGGTCCCTTTTGTTTTTATTTTCCCATATATCATCCTGTCTCTTTTCTCTTGTTGTTTGCGATGTAGTAGATGAAAAATGTCACGTTTCTGATATCCGTTGTTAGTGGTAATGTTCAAGATAGTTGTTAGCTCCCTCTCATATTCCTCCTTTTCAAGTGGTATAGTTGTTAGTCTGTTAAGCATGCTATGGAACCCTGCCATTTTCTGGGGCCAGGGGTGGTACGAGTTATTAGGTATTATTGCATCTGTGAAGCATTGTTTCCTATAAATTCCAAACTTTATCTTTCTGTTTTCTACTCGTATGGTAAGGTCCAGGAAATTCAGAGTTTTCCCACCCACTTCCAATTTGAATCTGAGATTGGGGTGTAAATCACTTATTTCATTATGAAAAATGGACAGTTCTCGATCAGTGCCCAGCCAAACTGCAAAAATATCATCCATATATCTGAAATAACATAGAATTTTCGAGGCCCATTTATTGGATGTACATATTCTGTGGTCATATTTATCCATGAAAATGTCAGCCATAATGGGGGATATAGGCCCTCCCATTGGTAACCCTTTATTCATCTTATAGAATTTCCCATTGTACTTGAAGTAATTATTCGAAGTGGTGAACTCTAAAAGCGTTGTGAATTCCATGATTTCACCTTTTGAGAGGGATGAGTGGTCCTTCAGAATGGTTTTCATCTTCATATTGGTTTCCTCTACATCTACATTTGTGTATAAGTTATCCACATCAAGTGAGATCAATTTAGCATTTAGGGGAATCTCTATGTTCTCAAGTTTTTCGGCCAGTTCCCCTGAGTTTTTGACTGCGTATTGGGGTTTCCATGTGACATGTCTCCTAAAGGTTTTAATTAGGAATTTCTCAACATCATATGTGGGTGATTGGCATGTTGATACTACTGGCCTTATCGGAACATCTCTGATACTCAACTCTTCCGTGACTTTATGGATTTTTAGGTATCCTTGGAGTTTTGGAGGGAGGGGGTTCATCTGGACGAGTGATTTGGGATATTGAGTTAACTGCCATGATTTATTCAATAGGTTTTTCAGGTTTTTCTGAGTGACCGGTATTGGGTCTTTCAGTTGTTCTTCGATCTCCGTTTGTTGTAGAAAATTGTCGATTTTTCCCCTGTACTCTTGTTCATTCATGAAAATTAAGGTGTTAGATTTGTCAGCCTTCGTGACTATTATCTGTTGGTTTTGAATTTTATTTTTCAACTCGTTTACTAGTATGATTGCGTGCTGACTTATTCTTTTAGGGTAGTTGTTTATTTCGTGTGAAATAGTTTCCAGGGTGTTTTTACTATAAATCTTATGGTTAATGTCTATGACTAGATCCATCAGTCTATTATTAGTGTTAGGAGGGGGGCAAAATTTCATACCATTACTTAACAGACTTATCTCTTCGTCTGTGAGTATTACGTCCGAAATATTAATGAATTTGGGATTAAATAAAACGTTCTTTTGGTTCGGTCTCTGCTTTGCCACTATTTCCCGGAATTTCTTCTCATGACGTTGTTTTTTATCAGCTATGATATCACTTATTAATAGGTGGATTTTATCTTCTAATGTTACGAATTCGAGAAAATGTAAATCATTAAGAAGTTCAAGGTGCAGGGCCATGATTTGTTTAAAAATGATATCTCTACGTTGGTATAATTGTTGGAGGTTCCATTTTAGGGCAGTTCTCATCAATTTGATCATCAGATGAATAAAGGGTTACCAATGGGAGGGCCTATATCCCCCATTATGGCTGACATTTTCATGGATAAATATGACCACAGAATATGTACATCCAATAAATGGGCCTCGAAAATTCTATGTTATTTCAGATATATGGATGATATTTTTGCAGTTTGGCTGGGCACTGATCGAGAACTGTCCATTTTTCATAATGAAATAAATGATTTACACCCCAATCTCAGATTCAAATTGGAAGTGGGTGGGAAAACTCTGAATTTCCTGGACCTTACCATACGAGTAGAAAACAGAAAGATAAAGTTTGGAATTTATAGGAAACAATGCTTCACAGATGCAATAATACCTAATAACTCGTACCACCCCTGGCCCCAGAAAATGGCAGGGTTCCATAGCATGCTTAACAGACTAACAACTATACCACTTGAAAAGGAGGAATATGAGAGGGAGCTAACAACTATCTTGAACATTACCACTAACAACGGATATCAGAAACGTGACATTTTTCATCTACTACATCGCAAACAACAAGAGAAAAGAGACAGGATGATATATGGGAAAATGAAAACAAAAGGGACCGAAAAATGGATCTCAATACCATATATCGAGAAAATATCAGAGAGAGTGAAGGGAATAATAGAGAAGGACAAAAGCGTAAAAGTAACCTACGGCAACCAGAGAAATTTGGGCAGAATTTTGATCAATACAAAAGAGAAATGTGGAAAATTGGAAGCAAGCGGAGTGTACAAAATAGAATGTAACTGTGGGAAAATGTATATAGGCCAAACAGGAAGGAGTGTGGCAACAAGGCTGAAGGAACACGTTGACTGTGCCATACTAAAAAGGAGAGGTCAGTCATCGTTTGGGGATCATATAATCGACACTGACCATAAACTGGAAAATTGTTATGCGAAACTAGAAAAAGTATGTCAAAAAGGCCGGAAATTAAATGTATTAGAACAAATCGAAATACCGAAAACACCTAAGGAACAGCTACTTAATTCACAAATCGAGCAACAGGTGGCACCAGTGATCGTCCCTCCCGCCCTCCTTCGTGACGCAACACAGTCAGCTGATCACCGGCGAGATATCCCACTGACTAGTATCGCGACGCGTCGCCGGCGATAATACGTGAATCTAACGTCAATTTTTTAGCTTCGGTTTTATTTTTTATTTTCGTTCTTAGTTTTAAGCACCTGATGATGACATCTACTGAAGTCGAAATGGCCATTGTGTAAGAGTGACAACCGAGGAAAAAATTCATCGGGCGAAAAAGAAAAGTAAGTGTCAAAGTGTTGAATCGTGTGAATTGGGCTTAAGCCCTTCATGTCAATTGGTACAAGTTAGTGATCAATCAGCACTCGCTTTTGTGTGTGCATGTTGTGATTTATGGCATACTCCTATTCAAGGGTACATTACATTCTGGGATATAAGAGCCAGGGCTCACATGTGGTGTGAGAAAATCTGTAAGTACATGAAAATATTTTGTGATACCTGGAGTTGGATGTGACCAGAATCAAGCCGTCATTAGACACCCTCATACTCTTCAGAAGGGACTGTATAAGTTTGTAAGATCTGATATATTCGTTTCTTTTAGAGCAGATTTGTTCTTGGCCAAGAAAGTAGATTGTAATAATCTAAATCCGTCCAATATCCGCCTCTTCACAAAATCAGCGTTTCCAGAGGATCCTTTTTGCATGTTGTTCCTCTGTAATTTTTCTTCTTCTTAGAATTCCACTAGACATCCTGATTATCAACATATATTTTTATTCTGATGTTCAAGCTTTCATTTGTCAAAAAGGATCCCTTTGACTCGGCCGACTTCCAGACTGTCATTAATGTGTGCATGGCCCTTCTCAAAATGGATTGTTCAAAATTGAAGGCACAGCAAGAACATGATTCAAAAGTGAAGTGCAGACAGGGGTATCTATGTTTCTTTGTCATGAATTTAAGTCTCAAACTTAATTCACTGCATCAAGATAAATATGAAATGACTCAAAAAGATAAATCAGTATTGTTAGAGTTCATTTCTCAAACGATATTAACTTCACAGGTGAGCATTCTTAAGTTTCTTTTTCCATCTACTGTATAAAGTACCAAGACCAGCCAAAAAGTAGCACCCATTTTTGTATAATGAGCAAACCATCAAAGCTATCAAGATACGGTCTACAATGTCTTAAAGGCCTCCTCAATGCCTTCAAAATGGGACCTCTTAAAGCTCTTCAAGCAAAAAATTGGCTGATTGACTGAGTTTTTAAAATGGCATGTTTCATTCACCCTTCCAGAATTTTCGGAATTTTTCTTTCATTGTCAGACAAAGAAGGAAAAAAAAATGTAAGAGTAGAAAAATAAATTTTGTATATCAAGATAAATTTTAAAATCAAACTTTGACCAAATGGAAGGTTGTATTCTTCATCGGATGATTCAGCTTTTTGATTTTTTCAAGTTTTTAGGATCGCCGATGTATCTACATACAAGGACCATTTTAAAAGCAAGGCCTCCTATTTTATACGCACCAAAAAAAGTCTGATAAATCAAATTAGTAAAAATATATGTGCTAAGCATATTCTCGGCTCCAAAGCAATCCCTAGGCGGTTGGTTAAGAAGCTCATCAAAAGTGTCTTGAGTAAATATATACGAAGGCTCTTACTCCGCTTATGAGCCAATTGTTTTGCGGATTTTTTATCTTTTATTTCTTGTTTTGTAATGAAGAAACCGTTTTAAATATTTAATGAAGTGGAAGTTTTCGATTAATGTTTTACTCTTTGAGTTATATCAGCTTGGAACCATGTTTTAGGGATGATGACAGTCCTGAGTTTAGCACCATTCAAAGGGTAAAATTTTTTTTAAAAAACATGAATATTTGGCAATTTCTTGGTCACTTTTCAGAAAAAAGGGTTCCCATCATATTGAGGTCGAAAAAAATAAGAGTGGAACCTATTTATATGCCCATTAAAAACCAAATATAAGCATTCTGATGTACGTTTCAGGTGAAATGTTTTTGACATATGTTGTATTTGATAAAATTTCATTTCGAACTTGATCAAAGCAAAGAAAATTGTTGAAATGAATTCCCAACAAAGATGAATTAGAATTTCCCGTTCACAAGAATAACAAGAGTCTACTTGAATCAAATCTCAAATTGCATACAAGACGGTTTTGGTAGGTTTCTCAATCAAACGGTGTTTTTTCCCCACCGTGTGTCGTTCATAAAGTAAACAAAGTGCAATCGCTAGTAGATCAAAGTTTTTTCTTTGAGCAAGAAGTTCTAATTTTTGCATTGAAAAAAGTTATTATCTTGGTTAGGAGTTACTTTCAGTAACTTTTAAGGTACAAATTTCGTTCCTTGTGAATTTTGAGGAGATAACCTACCGGAAAGGGCAAAAGAAAGGTTCCATGCGCCATCCAGCAATGCTTCACAAGTGGGGGGCCCGGGTTTGTCCTGTCTCCATTTGAAAATGTAGACATTTTTGGGGGTAGGGAGATCGTGGCCTCCTAAAACGTTTTCCCCCTCGATGATTGGCACTACATTCCAAACTAGAACATTTTAACTCAATAATTGAAAATTTAATGGTGTATCGAATGTTTCTTGTGCCCAACCTAGTATACAAAGGTAATCCCAAAAGTCCTGCGCGCTTTGTTCTCAAAACTATTAGGGGTATGGAAAATTCTATCAAATGCGCATGTAAGGCATAAGCTTGATGCCAAAAATAGTGACTTGCGTCTGATTTCGGCTCTCAAGGCAAATTCCTATAATTTAATGACAAGAAAGAGGAAACCCAAAGTTTTAGATCAAAATTCGGATTTCCAGGCGGCGCAAGCCAGAAAACTGAGCCTTATAACATTCAGAGCCAGAAAACTGTGAAGTTCGGTCAGTAATTCGAATTTTGACTTCGGAAGGTGTTAGGCCTTGTGACATTTTTCCCAGACTTCAAACAGTTTACGGTTAAATGTGATGAGAGATGGAAATGTCCAGAGGTTGAGCCAATCTTCTCGTGAAGAAAAAACAGAAGTGCTTGATGCAGCCAGAGGTGCTAGGCTAAGGTGTGATCGATAGTGACTTAGTGCAATAAATCGACGCGTAAATCCGCGAAGATCGCCGAGTGACATTTAACGAAATGCTCCATTATTTTCCTGTAATTTCTCGATCTGTCCCCCATCAAATCGTTCATAAATGATTGAATTAAAAAAAATATCATGCCAGATGGGTTCTGAAAGTGTTGACTTTTCGTGCGCCGGTGGCAAGAAACGCATCGACTTCGGCATAGAATAATAACTAGCTGAAGCTATAAGAACGGCCATGGCAATCTTTTCAATAGAACAGCGTTTTCAATGACCTTGAACGATGTCAATCAACCATGTCATTATTGTTGGTGATGAATCTCAGTCAACCATCTTCGGCCCAGCTCATATTTGCTCCGCTCAGCTCGATCAACCCGGCCTGTCGACCATATCAAGGTCATCCGGAGGCCCGTTGTGGATTCCTCCCCTTGGCGCTTCTTACAGTGAGTCTATTTATTAATCTATGACTTTGGCGTGGGAGAAATGACCTTCTGAGCGTCTTATTCATCCGATTTTTAAAAACTTGAACGTAAATTAAAGCTGAAAGTATGCCTCATATGCACATCCAATCAGATTTTCCTTACCTCTAATAGTTTTGAAATGAGAGCAAAATGCGCAAGACTTTTGAGATTACCCTCGTACTTTAAAGCTTCAATTCGTACCTTGACTGATGGTCCATTAAAAAAAGAAAAAAAAGAAGCAAAGGAAGAAGTTTATTGATAAAATTAATGCTTAACTATTTCTTTATTAATTAGAAGGTTTTTTCTCTTTCAGATCAAGTTTGATGGTCAAATTCTCGATTTCTGTCTCAATACTGTATCCTACTTGTCGAAAGATTCTTCAGTGTGTACAGACTGTATTGATATTCTCTTCACATTGTTGTCTTGCCGTTCCTACATAATGATGGACGCTCTCCCTGCCTTCTGTCAGTGTTATTTGTCTTTGTACAGTGCCATTTCTGCTAAAAGTGATATGAATAGATTTATCTGTGAGAGCACTGTGCAGCTGCTTGCATCGCAGGCGTTCAAAGTAGAGAAGTACGTAATAATTCATTTTTCCTTTCAACTGGTTTCTCAGGTTTTTTTCCTTTTTTCTCTAATATGTGAAGTAATAAAATGTTTCTAACTGCAAGAGGCGCCCAGTAAGTATGCATTGTTTTGATTTATTCTAGTACTTTTTAAAGCCAGAAAAAATGGAAAAATTGTTCTGTTGAATGTTGCATAATCTCAGCTTTGGTTTCAACTTCATGAAAGTGCTTGTGATTTGTGATAACAGCAATGCAATTTTATAATTGTTTTCGTCCAAAGAATGGAAACCCAGCATGATGCTTTGTATAGGATTTTCTTTGTTAAACTGTCCTGCCCTGTCGCTTTTCTGGCCGTGGCCAATCAAACGCCTCCTGTTCATGTCCATCTCGACCCTTCTCTGAAATCTCTTAGATCCCCTGTTTTATTTGTTTGCCCCATTTGGTTTGCGGCATTTGTTGGATCAATAAAAAAAGAACAAATCCATACATCTATAAAATCAGTCTGTCGAACTTTCAAACAAGCCTTATTTTGTGCCAGGGAATAATTCAGGGAGAGGTTATGATTTTTCAAATGTGACGTTGCGCATGGGTACATTAAGGTGGAGTGAAAAACATATTTTTTTTTCGAAATCTCTAAACGGGTATTTCAGAAAAGTTGCCTCTCGTAATATAAACGGACCCATGTTTTATCTTTTTCCGAAATTCAAACTCCTTCCGTTGGCACGGTCCACTTAAAGTTTCGAATTTTACGAAAAAATCACGTTTTTTCACCTTAAAAACAGGCTAGCGCTGTCTGATGTCAACTTCACGTCGTGAAACTGAAGTATCCATATGATTATGTTACACCAAGCTCATTTATTACCATTGCAATGTTGCCAAAAATACATAAATTGTAAAATATTTAAGTGCTGCCGCATCGCACAGTGGTAAAATTGATAAAAAATAAAATTGTAAGACTTTTGAAGATTTTATGATTTTTTTAGGGATGCAGCAGTCATGCTAGAACCCCGAAAATTTGAGATTATAGCCTCCTAACACACTACTTTTGATATAAATTGAACATTTTTTGTGCAAGACGCGGAAGTATTTTTTATAAATTCGGAAAATTGACCAAAACGCTGCTTAGGCGTAAATGGGATCCATCTCAGCAAGTTGACTGATTTTTCAAAGTTTGAGGGAATATTTCGATCGTCGTCAAAACTCAAGATAGTTGACTTTTAATACACTACTTTTAATATAAATTACAAATTTGAGCACACAGGACGCGCAAGTGTTTTCTAAAAATTGAACGCATGTGAAAACACTGTTTTGAAGCAAAGATATATTTCGGAGAAAATTGATTTTTTTTTTTTAAATTTCGGTGAAATATTGCCAGCTTCATATGAACTGAAGGTAATCGACGTCTAACAACTTAGTTTTAAACAAATATAATAGTTTTGGTCCCAGAGACAGATGTTTTAGATCCTGATATTTGCCTGTAGTGTGTGTTACGTATCGATTCTTTTAAAGTGATATCGCTTAACAACACGTAAATTTCCTTAGGTTTTAGATCACGATGCAGAGGTAAACTTCATTAATATATTTATGTAAAATATAGTGATAAAGATATTTGAGTTCGCTATATCTTCACTTTTCCTCTCCTTAACGCACTGTTTGCAATTATTGAAGTTTATCACCTAACTAAAATCACCATCGCCGAATCTGAGATATGCTATCTATAATGCTGACAATGGAATTGCTTTCTGTGTTTTTTTCGGACCTCAGACAATGCACCTAGCACAGCTTTTATGAATTAAAGGAGGGGAGAAAAGGCAGCATAATGAAAAAATACTAAAAAGACTTTTTCCAAAATCAGACCAGAGGCGCGCGCGCGGCAATGTCTAGTGAACGAGACTTCATAATCGCACTCTCCCTGCTTGAATTGTATCTTTCTTCTCCTGGTTTTTTCTCTTCTTTCCTCCATCAACGAAATTTTATCCTATTCTTGTCATTCATGTCGAATAATAAGAGCAGCAAACTTTTTCCCGCCCTTCGTAGATCGAAAAAAAAAATTATTCTGAGGATATTTAAGCCTGATATTACATTTTCAAGTCGATTCAGCAGTTTTCCAAATTTCTGTTTCTGGGAACAAGTCTATTATATTTTTTTAAAATTAAGTTGTTGGACATTGAAAACCTTAAGCTCATATGAAGCTGGCAATATTTCACCGAAATTTAAAAAAAAATCAGATATATTTTCTCCGAAATATATCTTTGCTTCAAAACAGCGTTTTCGTCAAAGAGGCTGTCCATAGGAAACGGCCGCAAGAGATTTTACATCCATACTTTCAGGAATCACAACGGATCATCGGAGAAGCCTGAATCCGGTGCCCTTTCCCGTCTAGCCCTCCAAGGGGCGCGGGGGGAGGGGGGGTCAAAGGTCAAACGCACAGACCGCCATAACTTTTGAACGAAAGAACGGATTAACTTGATCTTGGGCTCAAATGAAAGCTCTCAACAAGAATTTTTATTTGATGTATATTAAAGTCAGTCTCAGGTAATTTTTCAATGTGAAAAAATCATTGTTTAATTTTACAAGCCCAAAAAATTCAGTTTTTCGGATTTTTCAATGAAACGAAACGCAGAAATCATTACAAAAACCAATCTAAATGAAATCCCTTGATTCAAGCTTTAAAATGAGCCATAGTTCATGATGGGGAAACAAATGGTTCAAAAGTTATGACCGTTCAAAGTTGGCGTGGCGTGCTATTTTTGAAGCGCGGGGAGTGTATACTCGCGTGCCACCCCTCCCTACCTTTACCCCTGGTGCCCGCTTTAGCTGATGACGGATACAAGAAGGTCCAAAGCTCCTTCCACCTAAAGAATGATCAATCGTTAGTGCAAAATTCCTTTTATTTCTCACAAAAAAGGGAAATGAAAGTAAATTAAATTCTATTAAATGATAAGACATTGGCATACATTATTTATTCGCCCCCTCCCCCCATCCTTGATTTAATATTTAATAGCCAAATCAAGCCTCTTTTACCGCAAAATACACTCAAAAGCTGTAGATAATATTCATAGGCTCTTGTACGCAACTAGCCAACCAGCACTTGAAACTCTCATTTACCACTGAATATCTCTCCCTCACCTCTCTCCCGTTTTTTAGGTGAAAAAACATGATTTTTTCGTAAAATTCGAAACTTTCAGTGGACCGTGCCAACAGAAGGAGTTAGAATTTCGGAAAAAGACGAAACACAAGTCCGTTTATATTACGAGAGGCAACTTTCCTGATGTAGCCGTCAAGCTAAAAAAAAAGTGTTTTTTACTCCACCCTACGGTACCTGGTATGTTTTGATTCCTGAGGTTACCCTTGCTCCTAAATTGACTACAGGCCGCAAAACCTTGCGTTTTTATACTGTTTTAAGTTGAGCCCAAAGCGAATCGTCGCATTGCCCTGACTTTAGTTTTCAATTTATATATTTTGGGCTACGTTTCTTGTAGGAGCCCAGAAAAGAACAAAAATTAAACCACATATTCAAGAAAGCAGACTGTTCCGGTTTCAAAACAAACAACCAGTAAAAAAGAATAGCTATGCTCCAGATTTGTTTCCCCAAGACGGACTTGAGCTTGTTTTGGAACTCGAACTGCCTACATCCATAGCAATCAGCTTTTTTTACTCTGTTAAAATTTTTAAAGCGCCGAGTCTCGCCCCAAACTCTGAAAAATTAAAAATTCAGGTCAATCCACAATTTGGCCACAGCTGATCGAAAAATGGATTCATTTGGTCAAATGGATCAATGGATGAATTTTAAAATGGATCACTTCTATTTAATTGAAAGGTCTCTATCTCTTTTAAACTGTAAGAGAGGAATCATTAGGGTGCGTCAAAAAAAATGAAAGTCTGAAATGTTCCGCTCCCCAGGCGGCAATCGATGACGTTTGGTAAAAAAACATGTTTGCCAAAATTTGGGCCAATTTCAACCATTTTAAATGGTGCCAAAGGTCAATTTTGTGATGAAATTATGATATTTTGGTTTAGACCTCGATTTCGTACAAAAAACTCGATTTTACGCTGAAATCGTGCGTTTACGAGAAAAATGTCAAAGAACTCGACTTGTAGAGGATGAAATTTTACACTAGGAGCACGTCTTTGTAACCGATAAAAATCAAATTGAACTAGAAAAACTCAACTCGGTATTTATTTTTTTGGTCCTCAGAATTTCCGAGGTCTTACAAAGTAGAGGTTTAAAAGACTCATTTTTCACGAAAATAAGTCGAAAGAGGGTATAAATGAACTGTAGGCAGGTGTTAAGGATGCAAATGTCATCAGAACTTCCTCAGTTTCAAAACAGTTCCAACTATTTTGCACAATCCTCCAAAAAGTGTACGGCTCGAGAAGCAGGATCGTGCCAGGGGATGTAAGGGGAAAGTGCGGTTTGACCGGGAAAAATTGCGTAACAAACTTTCCCTATGTAATCGTCATCGGTAGGTCCCCCTAAACAACTTCCTTCCTAAAAGTTAAAAATGGCCCGACCCCGGAATACCCCTCAAAAAAGTTAAAATTGAAAATGGCGGCCGTAATAAGAGGGTCCGGGAAATCGGTATTTTAAAATGCTCATTTTGTCTCATCCTGTGAGGTATCGTTTCCTATGTAATTTTGGTCGTAGATTTCATAAATGAATTCCACAAGGCCCTCCGGCCAAAGGAGGCGCTCCAAATCGAAGATGGCGGCCAAATGTGAAAGGCAGGAGGTTGCATTTTTTTAAATATTCACCGAAGGAACAAGAAAAGTGAAGTGTCTATATTTTCATGTATTTATGGCCAAGAAACTTAAATTTGATGTTATAAATATATTTAATAAAGGAAATTAAAGGAAACATACGACTACCGAGAGAAACTTAAGCTCAGAAGGGGCCTTGCGGAATTCATTTATGAAATCTACGACCAAAATTACATAGGAAACGATACCTCACAGGATGAGACAAAATGAGCATTTTAAAATACCGATTTCCCGGACCCTCTTATTACGGCCGCCATTTTCAATTTTAACTTTTTTGAGGGGTATTCCGGGGTCGGGCCATTTTTAACTTTTAGGAAGGAAGTTGTTTAGGGGGACCTACCGATGACGATTACATAGGGAAAGTTTGTTACGCAATTTTTCCCGGTCAAACCGCACTTTCCCCTTACATCCCCTGGCACGATCCTGCTTCTCGAGCCGTACACTTTTTGGAGGATTGTGCAAAATAGTTGGAACTGTTTTGAAACTGAGGAAGTTCTGATGACATTTGCATCCTTAACACCTGCCTACAGTTCATTTATACCCTCTTTCGACTTATTTTCGTGAAAAATGAGTCTTTTAAACCTCTACTTTGTAAGACCTCGGAAATTCTGAGGACCAAAAAAATAAATACCGAGTTGAGTTTTTCTAGTTCAATTTGATTTTTATCGGTTACAAAGACGTGCTCCTAGTGTAAAATTTCATCCTCTACAAGTCGAGTTCTTTGACATTTTTCTCGTAAACGCACGATTTCAGCGTAAAATCGAGTTTTTTGTACGAAATCGAGGTCTAAACCAAAATATCATAATTTCATCACAAAATTGACCTTTGGCACCATTTAAAATGGTTGAAATTGGCCCAAATTTTGGCAAACATGTTTTTTTACCAAACGTCATCGATTGCCGCCTGGGGAGCGGAACATTTCAGACTTTCATTTTTTTTGACGCACCCTAAGGAATCATTTCATTACAGAAAACTATTGAGGAGATATTTCATTTTCAAAAAAATTGAAACTTTTAACTATCTCCCCTTTGCATAACATTCGTAAGTTCTCATTTTTAAAATTTGATCCAATTAATTGTTTTGGGCTCAACTTAAAGTAGTACAAAAACGCAAGGTTTTGCGGCCTGCAGTCAGTTTAGGAGCAAGGGTAACCTCAGGATTCAAAACATACCAGGTACGGTAGGGTGGAGCGAAAAACACTTTTTTTCGAAATCGCTTGACGGCTACATCAGAAAAGTTGCCTCTCGTAATATAAACGGACCCGTGTTTCTTCTTTTGCCGAAATTCAAACTCCTTCCGTTGGCGCGGTCCATTGAAAGTTTCGAATTTTACAAAAAAATCATGTTTTTTCACCTCAAAAACGGGCCAGCGCTGACTGATTTCAACTTCACCACCCTAGCGGCAACAATGAATTAAAATTCCTAAATGAACCAATTTCATTCATATCAGCTTTAAATTAATGGTTTTCTCAATTTCGAAATTAAGATCATCTCTTTACTGTACAGACTGTTGGTAGTGGTAGTATGCCGGACTGGTAGGTATGCCTTTTTTATTCTAAGTTTGACCCCCTCCCCTTTTCACCCTAATTGTTTGATTCAAAAAATTTTAGGTGTCTTAGCCTCAGAAAGTGATCCCTCATCATTTCTAAAAATATTCCCATGATCAGGCGGAGGTTGGAAATGACAGATTTTGGCTGAGTTCTTCTATCAAGCCTCAAAAAAGTCGAGGAATAAAACTAATAACCTGCCTATCAACCTTGTCATGCAAAACCTGAGAAAACCAGTTTCAGGGAAATTCCATGGAAAGGGGTATTCCATGTATATATATGCTTGTTTACTCTACTTGGTCCATCCAAAATGAAGCAGGTGGTCTTTAGCTTTTTTTACAAAATTATTTTTTGATTTGGCCGATTGAAAATGGAACTATTCAGCTCCGAAACGTGTCGGGTTGTTCTTTTATATTTTAATCTTGTTTATCCATTTTGTTTTGTTCATTATGTATGTATGTATTTCCACCTTAAAAGGATTTTTTTATTTCTGAGTAGTTATGTCTTTCTGACGATGCGAGATATTTTGACCAAAGAGCCGTATGCAACGTAATTTTAAAAACGTGAATTTTTTGGAAGTATCTGTAATTTCTGAACTCAGCGACCCTCAAGAGTCCCTAATAATGCATTTGGCTCAGTTCGAACATTCAATCTGATTCAATAACAGTCAAATCCGACTTTTTTGCGCGCGAAAATCGGTCGGCGCGCGTTGAGCGGAAACTTCAATCGATCATAACTCTGGAACTGTTCGGTTCCCCAGCTTATACGACCACTCGTTGGATGCGAAAAAAGACGAGCAATTTAAAAAACTGGTTTTGGTTCAAATACAAAATTGTGCTTTTTCAGTTTAGTGTGTTTAAAAGAAATTGTTTTTCCTCAAAAACTGAAAAAAAGCACATAAGTTAATTTAAAAATGTCATTTTGGGATTTTGACCTTTAGCATCTTAAAGTATGCAATTTTAGACGATTTTTCGTCCAAACCGGGCCTCAATATCTTGTTCCGTTCGAAAGATATCGAGGTTCACAGGTTTTGACTTCCACCCCCCTAGCGCCCCCCCAAAATTTATTGGGGGTCTGAAAATTTGGGGAAAGAAGTGCTCCAGTGTTAGTAACTGATAGACGAAGTTTGAATAAGTTTTAGTGGGGGGGGGGGGGNGGGGGGGGGGGGCGCGAAAAATGTCGTTTTTGCATACGGCTCTTTGTTGTATGTTTTAAAGCCTCATCAGAGCTACTATTCTGCAAAAAAGAGGTTGAAATTCAAGGCAATAGATTTTGAGGGTTGAGGCTCGATAGTGAGGGGAGGTCAAATCTTGTCCACTTGATAACGCAAGTTAAAATGATTATTTTGAGCTGGAACTTTTATGGGTGGTTGTTTCTTTTCACATAGAACAAGATCTGAATTTTCAATCCATCTGGCCCCTTGGTTGCTTCTTGTGGTCTCTTTTATCTGCCCTCTGTTGTTTTGCATGTTTATGGCTTTTTTTTTAATGCATCAGAATGTGTCCTGGTATGTCTATAAAAATGGAATGAAGTTTTGTCTCTTGCATCTTAATTTATTCATATTATTTCCGCTACACTGTTTTTTTTTTTTNTTTTTTTTTTTTTTTTTTTTTTTTTTTTTTTTTTTTTTTTTTTTTCAATTTCTAACCCTTTGGTCTTACATCTTCCTTGTTCAGATTAACTACTCAAATGGAAAAGAATATAAGAGAATTCAAACGAATAGCTCCCCTCATAATTGCGGATATCCTGCTAATTTCCCAAAGGTCAACAATTCATCAGCTAATAAAGGTAAGGAGGAGTTTTATTCTAGGCAAAAGATTTATTTTAATTCGTTCTTGTAAGACGTATTTTATTTGTGGATGCAGGTGGATGGGCATCCAAAAATTGCGATGGATGCGGCATTTTACGTATTTTATTTCTCGCATCCAGTGCCACATCCAGTTCCTAGTTGGGTAATGAGTTTGGCGATGCGGGTGGGAGTTCGGCAATTGGTTTGGCTGATGACGTAAAAGTGGATGCGCATCCGAAAAGTGGAAGCGGGTCTCGCTGGCCCAAGACCCGCTTCCAGTAGCGCATCCCGCATTCATTAGAGGCGGGAATTCAAATTTTGGTTATTACGTTTCCGAGAATCTCGTGGTCTGTCAACAGGGAAGACGCCATTACACGCTCGGTTCTTGGCTATTGCTCAGTTCGCCCAGTTATATATATTAATCATTAGCAATAGAGAAGGAGAGGTAGAATAATATATACATAGAAGAATATAGTTATTAATACTTAAGTGCTGTATATTTTAGAATGCCTGATAAAAGGGTTACTATGATATAATAATTATGTAATTTTGAAATTATTTCTAAAGATATGTAAATCTAATCTAAGTTATTGGATTCATATTTCAATCATAGATTAATAAAATTTCTTATCTAGTAAAGTATATAAAAGTCTTATTAATTTATCTAGTAACTACGTTTAGCTTTATAAACTGGACTATAAATAATTGATTAATAATTTGATATCTTATAGAAGTATGTCTTATTTTTTTTTTGGGCTTGTGTACATCAGGAGAAGGATGAAGAGTTAGAGAAATAATAATAAGATATTATCTTGTTCAAGTGAGATTTTCTTTAATGATACTTGTATTTATTTTTTTTATATATTTAATTTGGGTCATTTGTATAGTTTTATTTTAATTCTAGGGTTAATATTTAAGATGGGGATATTTCCTTTCCATTTTTGGTTTATTTTAATTTGTGGAAAACTTGAATGAATAAGGCTTTTTATTTCATCTACTTTAATCAAGTTAATTCCCTTGATCCTACTATACACGGTGTTTCAGACCATCGTACCAGGCCTTTTTCTCGGTTGTTTTAGGTCGCACGAAGTCGGGGACTGCGGGGTTGAATAGGGAATTGACCCCAAGGAATCCGAATTTCGTGGTCCCGGAAACCCCCCCCCCCCCCCCCCCCCCCCCCC
>NW_017566653.1:33716-60628 GCF_001854935.1 Bemisia tabaci
AGATATTGATCTGCGGTTTGCGCCAAAATTCTTAGTTTTTTATGCTCTTTCGAATGAGGTATCACAAGATAGGGGTTGCCATTTGAAAAAAAAAAGTTGGGGGCCCCCCGCGCCGCCCCTGAGGGGGGACCAAAATTTTGACCTCCCCAAAAGATGGTCCCCTTTGAGATAGGAACATTCCCAAAGTTTCATTACCCTAGCTCAATTCGTTCAAAAGTTAGCAGGGGTGGGACGGACTTTTGTTACACCCTGTATGTATGTATGTATGTATATATGTATGTATGTATGTATGTATTTCCGCCTTTTTAAGATTTTTCGATGTTTGAGCAGTTATATCTTTCTTACGTTGAAAGATATTTTGACCAATTTTTTTGCATTTAGTAGAGACCTATTAGAACTACTATCCTGCGAAAAAAAATTGAAATTTTAGGCAATAGATTTTGAGGGGTGGGGCTCGAAAGTGGGGGGAGGTCAAATCTTGTCCACCCGACAACTCGAGCGAAAATGAATATTTTGAGCTGAAATTTTTACGGGTGGTAGTTCTCCCTTAGGACTGGTTTGGTATTGAATTTGAGCTAAATCGGCCGATCCGTTTAAAAATGGCGAGGTTTGAAAGTTTTAGGCGAGGGGTGCGCGGCATGAGGGGAGCCGGCCGGAGCAGGGCCGCACAGTGGGTCGGGGGAGAAAGTTTTTGGACAAGCTGATAGTCGCACAGCGGGTCAGGGGGAAGAAGTTTTTGGACAAAATTTTCGTCGCACAGTGGGTCAGGGGCTGGAAGTTTTTGGATAAAATTTTCGTCGCACAGTGGGTCAGGGGGAGGAAGTTTTTGGACATAATTTTCGTCGCACAGTGGGTCAGGGGGAAGAAGTTTTTGAACAAGCTTCTCGTCGCTCAGTAGTTCCGGGGAAGGAAGATTTTGGACAAACTGCGCGTCGCACAGGGCGAAGAAAGTTTTTGGAAGAACTGTTCGTGGCACAGCGGCCCAAGGAAAGGAAATATCTGGAAAAAATCTATCGATTACACAATGACTTACAGACGTACGATTTTATGACTACAAAAATCCCACTTCGGGAAATACACTTCCTTCCCGCGGTGGATGCGCGGGACACTTAAGAAGAAGGAAAACTAGATGTGCAGACGACCCTGATAAGACGCGCGCGGCGCGCGCGTTTTGGGGGGGCCAAGCCCCCGCAAAAACCGGCGCTCCGCTTCGCTCCGCGCCGGTTTTTTTTTATGGCGCCCGAATCTAGGCATCCTACCGCAGTTTATCCGGCACCGTGAAGTAACGACGGCGGATCTTTTTTCCCGAGATTTCCTCCCGTGAGGCCTCAGAAACCTGTCTTTGCATTCTGCGTTGAGACGGGGGAAATTAGCCCCGTTACACCCCCCCTCCCCCCTCCACCAGGGGTATATGTTGAGCTACATCTCAGTCAACCTTCCAGGATGCTGTCGAAATCTGCATGAAAAAATCTCTTAAACATGCCGAAAGAATCGGTTTAATGCGATTCGCCGATGCTGAAATCGGTGGCGTAAACACCCCCCCCCCCTTCCCCATAAGGCAAAGTTGTTCAGTTTTTGAGATCGGATAGTCTCTAGTCTATTCAGAAGATTGAATAGACTCAACAAACCATTAAAGAATCTTAAAGGCGACCAATGAACCCGGGTGTCAAAACTACCATTATACGTTGAATTGGCAACTTTGACCCCCAAAATGGGGGCTAAAACTTTGAGATAGGAAGAAACGCCCATTGACACTTTTAATCGGTAGGTTAAGACCTGCAACATATCAAGAAATCAGCCGATGTAACCGAGCTCACTTTTCCCATAAGGTTGAACCGTCGTCCTTTTCGCGGACCTTAATTTACAGGGTTATTTTAAGAACTTTTAGTCGGAAAGAAATACGAAATATAAATGTTTCAGGGTCAACCCGGACGAATTACATAATACCCTTCTCACGGTAAGACCTCGATTTATCGGATTTCACGGGACCGGAGGTCGAGTCCGTTGAATCGCGGAATCCGTTAAATCGCGGAATCCGTTAAATCGCGATCCGATAATTCGAGGTCTCCATGTATATGCCCGTCCGGCAACGGACAAAAATAACATTGCCACAACGTTGCTGCAACGTTGCCGCAACATTATTTTTGACAGTTACATTGTGACAACATTTCCGCAACTACTTCAGGCAACCACTTGCCGGGCGGGTGTAAACACCATCAATAGGTCATTCCAAACAACATTCTAAAAATTGACCATGGTCCTACCCTACGAAACCTCTCAAAATGCCTGAAATTCAAAACAGTGGCTACATTAGGGCCATCTAGGATTCAAGTAATTTAAGATGTACATTTATTGTCGTGTGAGGCATATAATTTCTTATGGTGTCATGGTTGTAGGTTTCATATAAGAAGCCGTAAAAGCCCCCAGGTCAAATGAGGTGCCCCAAATCCATGATGGCGGATAAATTTGAAAGGCGGGGAGGGGGTGGGGGTACATTATTTGAAGTATTATATGTAAGAAGTTTTAATAATCGTTTGTTTCTTTTTTTTTATTTTATTTCTCCAGGCTCATCTGATGAATTCGACATTCACATTGATTCGAATGTGTGATAAAAATTCTATCAACTTTTTGAATACCAACTTGCCTTACTCTTCAATAGAACTCTTCAAGAAAATAGAGCAAGATTTTGAAAAAAGCTTCAAATACTCCGGGAAAATTTAGAGCTATTCTTCAATCAGTTTTGAGAGCAGTCAAATTTGTTTTCCTCCAGGAAAATGTATAGTTTTGAAAGTATGTAAAAGCATGGTCATTTGTTTTTTCTGGTAATGAAATCCTTTCACTAGTGATATTAAAATTTATAGATTCCTAGTGTTGAAGTCTCAAACTTAGCATTAGATCCAAAATGACTACAAAGAGCATCGGATATTCTGAAGAAAATTCGCTCAAAGAAAAGTCTCGTAAATTCAAGGCAGCGCCACCTTAAACTAAGAAGACTATTTTTGAAGTGTTGACAAGAAACATGTCCTAAGATTAAAAAAACTGAGTTTTCTTCAATGTAGTAGATGTGTGTTCTTAATTATTGAGTACTCCAAGTTTTCTTGGAACAAGAATATGTTTGCTTAAAACAAGGATAAGTTTCCTTGAAAAAAAGGAAAAATTCAGGATGATTCAAAGCTAAACTGCCAAACTGCAGGAGCCGGTTCTTAGGGTTATAATGAGACTTTTTTTCCTTTATGAAATTTTTTCCAAAAGTGCGTTTTAGGCGGGCTACAGCCCGCTCCCCCTCCCCAAGTTCTGGGAAATAAACCATTTATCCTGCATTTTGGCAATGGTTTTGCACAAAATCCCCACAGTACCCACAGTTTGATAGGCTAAAAACTGGATTTTTAGGTAGGAGGAGTGTGAGTGCCTCAGGCTCTAAAAAAGTCAAAACATTGTATTTTGTGGATCCCCCTGAAACCCCAGTTTTAACTTAGATTTTGAGTTTTTTAATGTCAAAGATGAGTTCAGTTAATCAAATTTTGGGTGCATACCAATTTAATGAGATTTGGTGCATTCTCCTAGTCTCCCGTTCGTTAAATTACTGCAGCATCGGGTAGTTGGGGCATTACTTTATTTATACATTTTAATGAAAAATGATCCATATTATACCCCTGACATTAACACTACTTGTTTGGAGCAAATTTTAACCAGCAAATTCATGCCTTCCTGGGACATTTTGAACCAGGAACACTCCATTTACATGCCCAACACTCTACCTACCGTGCCATGACTCTTGTTATGGGAAGATAGATTCACACCATAAAACTCATGGGACTATGTTCTCACTTTTTTAACCGCTCTTGGCAGTGGCCAGTGTAGCCTTAGTGTTTATTGTGTGTCTCTTACTACGAATATGTTGCTGCTGAGTCCTAAGCAGTGACCTATGGGAAGTGCCTCCATTTATCAAAGCCCTTGAAAATCTCTTTATCGTGATTATTCAACTTGTTATCTCGAAATATTTTTGTGTTGAAGAATTGGGCGGAAATTTGCTAGGCGCAGCACTGCGATGTTATTTTTCTGTGCTCCAAATCTGTTCTTTTTTAAAAACACCTTCTTTGTCTCAAAATTTAAGTAATGCACATCAGATCTCAGGAGAGCATGGTGGTCGAGTATTTAAAACAACAGTCAGCAGCTTCGTTGTCCACAAATTGCCCCCCCCCCCCAAAAAAGAAAAAAAAATTAAAAGAAAAGTAGTAGTGCAAAGCAAAACTTTTTTATTTTTTCAAAAAATTCAATTTTTAGCAACTCAGTTGAAAAAAGTGGTCATAATTTTTTCACTTGTTACCAGGGAAATCTGATGGGTTAACAATTTGTTTACCTGAGAAAACTGAATCGAACACAAAAACATTATTTTTTATAGATATGTATAGAAAATATAATTTTAAAACAACGTTTTATTGAATTGTGAATAAATATTTGAACAAATGGTCCATGTAAATTTTATAATACCCAACCGCTTTCTTCTTCCTCCTCTTCTTCCTCTTCTTTTTGTTATTTTAGTGGCTTTTACTCCAGTAGAGGTGCCTACAGCCATCTAGAGACATTTAGTATAATATTTTCGGAGTAGGATTTTAGGAATATTTGTGGTGGTTGTTTTGAAGAAAAAGAGGGTAGAATGTAGGAGACCAACACCATTTTCACATCCTGAGACCCTGCAGGAAGTCTTCCTTTACCATAGTTAGACTGGGTCTTCAAACACATCCAATAGGATTCGTTAGGTATTTTGAAGTTAGAAAAAAAGTTGACTAAAGGATAAATTAGTCACTCCCTGAGTGGCTATATTATTCTTCTCTTTTTTTTATTACTTGATTCTTTTTTTTTTTTAAGCATGCGATTCCTCACTTTTTTCTCTAAATACAGGGTGATTTAAAAAACCCATTCACCTCCTCTGACTTTTTTCCTAATTAAGGTAAATATTTAAAACTTGGGGGATTTTCCTAGGTCAACGGGAGCTACTTTTTAGCCCCCCTAAAATTTTCGAGGGGGCCTGATCGGGAGGTAATGGACCCCAACTTTCTGTTCATCCACATGAAACGATTTTAAGATACTTTCAGATGCTTCCGGTAGTATGTCCACGTACTGTAATGCTGTTTCTTTAAATGTTCTTATTGCCAAGAAGGGTGCAGACGTTGTTCCGTACGTTACTGTATTCAATCAAAATGCTCAATAGGGTTATTTGGATTCTCATCAACTCTCTCGGATCAAACAAACATTTTTGGACAAGTAGCATCTGAAATATTTATATTTATGGTAAAACTTAAAATTAAAATAAAAATAAGTTCAAGACAAACCACGATGCTATTCATTTTATGTATATATTGACTTGTTTACTCATCACTTGTCTTATCAATGATTTTAACTTTTATTATATGAATGGTTTATTTTATTTAATTTATATTTAATCTCGAAATTGCTGTGTAATTGCCTTTACCATGTAGTTCCTCACTTTGCTTATTTAGTTGCTTTGTAGTTTCTTTGTAGTTTTGCATGTGTTGCTTATGTAAGCCCTGATGATGGGACCTGGGGTATCGAAAAGCTTTGGCATGTAAGTAATTTAATTATACATAAAATAAATAGCATCGTGGTTTGTCTTGAACTTATTTTTATTTTAATCTTAAGTTTTACCATAAATATAAATCTCTCGGATCAACAGAGTAAACCAATCAATTCAGTTCTTAAATACTTTAGAAGTGGAAACTTTGAGTTGAGATTCAAATATAGCGTACTCTGTCATTTTTAAGTTTGATGATAAAACTCTTGCTGGGTGGGAGGCAGCATCGTCGCCAAATACACCTCCTAGGAAAATTTAGCTGAGTGAAATAAAAAGGCTTCTGCAAGGGCTTTTCACACACAAATGTCGCAATTGTTGCATCACTCATTGAAGGAGGAGACTATTCTCAAGAAAAATACTGGACTTTAGCCAGCCGATTGAGTTTTTTTTTTCATGCTCTTTCAAAAGCATTTGTAGGACCTGAATCGACTAATATTGGACTTTGTGCGATAAAATATTTGATTCATATTATTTTGGAGCACATAGAAGGCTTCGATCAATCCATACCGATTATTTTTTTTACTTTTGATAAAAATGCAAATAGGTAAGGAAGGGGGCTCCTGCAAGGGCTAAACATACTTACACGTCATGACTGTTGCATCACTCATAAATGAAGGGGCCTACATTCGATTTACAGTGAAGTACAGGGTGTTCGAAAAGTCCCCTCTAACTTTTGACCTAATTGAGGTAGAGATTTGAAACTTGGAGGGTGTTCTTAGATCAAAGGGAGCTACTTTTTGACCCCCTCAAAATTTTGGGGGGGTTACGGACCCTAACTTTTTTTTTCAAATGGGAAGATCCCCTCTGTGATACCTCGTTCGAAAGAGCATAAAAAAAGGAAAATTTTAGCGCAAACCCGAAGTCATTATCTCAAACCGTTCCAAAATGGCGGCCGGTCAAAGTTCAAAATGGCCGAAAATTGGCATCTCTGCTATTTGCGCATGGATTTGCTTGAAACTCGGTATCTGGGGGTATTTTGGCACAAGAAAAACGAATTTGACGTTAGATTTTTAAAAAAAACCCTAATTTTTCAAAATGGCCGCCGGTTTAGGCTCGAAATTTTGACAAACTAGATTTTTTGCCGATGGATTCACCTGAAATTCGGTATCAGGGGGTATTTCGACCCGAGAAGAACGGATTCGACGTTAGATTTTTAAACAAACCCTCATTTTTCAAAATGGCCGCCGATTAAAGTTCAAAATTGTCAACAATTGGCAACCTCGACTTTTTGCCGATGGATTCCTGTTAAATTTCAAGCTTCAGCTTCTGGATTCTCAGCTTATCGTTTTTCTCCCACCCAGATACCCCCAAACATCGAGTTCCAGGCGAATCCATCGGCAAAAAGTCGAGGTTGCCAATTGTTGCCAATTTTGAACTTTAATCGGTGGCCATTTTGAAAAATGAGGGTTTGTTTAAAAATCTAACGTCGAATTCGTTCTTCTCGGGTCAAAATACCCCCAGATACCGAATTTCAGGTGAATCCATCGGCAAAAAATCGAGTTTGTCAAAATTTCGAGCCTAAACCGGCGGCCATTTTGAAAAATTAGGGTTTTTTTTAAAAATCTAACGTCAAATTCGTTTTTCTCGTGCCAAAATACCCCCAGATACCGAGTTTCAAGCAAATCCATGCGCAAGTAGCAGAGGTGCCAATTTTCGGCCATTTTGAACTTTGACCGGCCGCCATTTTGGAACGGTTTGAGATACCTAATGACTTCGGGTTTGCGCGAAAATTTTTCTTTTTCTATGCTCTTTCGAACGAGGTATCACAAAGGGGGTCTTCCCATTTGAAAAAAAAAGTTAGGGTCCGTAACCCCCCCAAGGGGGGGCCCCCCAAAATTTTGAGGGGGTCAAAAAGTAGCTCCCTTTGATGTAAGAACACCCACCAAGTTTCAAGCCTCTACCTCAATTAGGTCAAAAGTTAGAGGGGGGGGAGGGGACTTTTCGAACACCCTGTATAATTCTTCATATCCTTTTAGAAGTACCTAACAAGACAATTTGGCTCAGTAAGTTTATGACTTTGGCCGGATTCTTTACCCCTTTAAGCTGAAAGTTTTGTGGGGTTTATGCAGTTTATTAAATTACCATGACTATGCAAGTGTTATGATGATTTATCTCGATTTATTCAGAAATATCTAATTTCATCAGCCTCATTACGACATTATCAAGATGGATGAAGTTAAATCCTCTTTTGAAAAGGTGAAAAGTGGTCTTGTAAAATCATAAATAGAGGGTGTCTCACGAAAAAGGAGCCACCTTGAATATCTGCCGAACGCGGCGGAATTTTGAAAAACGGTTAAAGGCGTGTTCGTTTATATCGAGGGGGATACCTTTTGGCGTATTTAACATTTTCCCAAACCACGGGAGGGGCGCGGGGCGGGGGGTGCCCCACCCGTAAGTCGAACTTTTCAAATGGCACCCCTACTTTTTTTTCAGAAATCAATTCTACGCCAAAAAACAAGCCGCCCTGTCCAAACCGATTGTAAATCAGACAATTTTTCAGTTATTTGCAGAGGTTGAAACATTTGTTTCATGCTCTATTCAAAAATTCCCCACGCCTAATGGAATTGCCGTAGGTATCAAACCAAACTCTCCGTCAAAAAAATTCTTAAACATTCCACTTTCGATAAAAAAAAAAATAAAAAAATAAATCTGCTGCACTCGAAATCTGGAGCACGCGGAGCCCTTTTTTGCGACATTAAAATTCGTTTTACCGAACATTTCCGAGGGGCGCTCATCGGGAGGGAGTAAGTTTTAGACAAGAATTATTATTCTTTTTTCTAAGGCATAAGAAACCGTGTTCGTGAAGAAGCAGCTAAGTAAAAAAAATGGATTACATTTTTTGGGGGGGGGGGGGGGGGGGTCAATGACTTGAGCCGGACCTTGATACTTTCTGAGGACGCTATTTTTCCGCGGTGCGTTCTTTTTCAACTTAGCTGTTTCTTCATGGACACGGTTTGTTATGCTCCAGAAAAAAGAATAATAATTCTTGTCTAAAACTTACTCCTCCCTCCCGATGAGCGCCCCCCGGAAATGTTAGGTTAAAACGAATTTTAATGTCACAAAGAAAGGCTCCGCGTGCTCCAGATTTCGAGTGCAGCAGATGATTTTTTTTTTTTTTTTTTTTTTTTTAAATCGAATGTGGAATGTTTAAGAATTTTTTTGACGGAGAGTTTGGTTTGATACGGCTGTCGGGCAGGACAAACCATTAATAATAATAAAATAAATAAAAGATCGAAAAAAAAAATAACTGAGAGGTGTGGACTGTATGATTTTTTGTGTTAAAGGATACCAGGCTGCGCGGAGCCGGCTTCAGAACGAGTCTGGGTTCCCTAACTTTTTGAGGCGAGATCGTGATCGAAAAAAAATACTAAGAGAGGAATGAGTTGATTGAAAAGAAGTTTTACATAAGAGGCGGAAGGCCAAGAAAACTAACTGACGAATGGCTGGAAGAGCCTTAATAAGAAACTAAATGAAATTATACGAATTTTAAAGTGACCTTTTAATGAGAGCAAAGAAAACCTAACTAAAACGCGGCACCTCTGGAAACCAGAGGGAAAAGTCTCTACTGGGAATCCAGTAGGAAAACCGAAAATAAAAAAAAAACCTATTTAAGAGAAAATAAAACACTGCTGGGAACCAGCAGGAAAAACTTATAATGAGAAAATACTTACTTAGCTGCTGGAATCCAGCAGGAGAGTGAGAGCTTGAGCCGAGAGGTGAGTGACTACTGGAAGCCAGTAGTTATGGCAAGAGATCGAATACTTACGAATTGGACATGAACCCAGAGGGGACCCTAGTTAGAGCCATGCCAATTAATGAGAGACGTGAAAATAAAGCAGAAAAAACCAACTAGAAAACAAATGATAAAAAAGCTGGGCAAAGCAAAGGCAAAAGTTACATACCCTAATCAGGGTGAGAACATAAAATTAAATTCTTCTTAAGATTTCTCCGGGAAAAACGGGAGCGGGAGAAAACAGGATAATCAAGGCGATACCCGCGGCATCTACCGGCGCGACGCGGTACCGCGGGATTTCAGTCGGTTCAGCGCGGGGAGAGATATGCGCTGGCCGTCGGTGCCGGCGGCTCATTTCGACGTTGCCGCATAACGTTCCAACTGGTTGAACAACGGCAATTCCATTGGTCGTGGGGAATTTTTAAATAGAGCATGAAAAAAATGTTTCAACCTCTGCAAATAACTGAATTCTGATTTACAATCGGTTCGGGTAGGGCGGCTTGTTTTTTTTGCGTAGAATTGATTTCTGAAATAAAAAAGTAGGGGTGCCATTTGAAAAGTTCGACTTACGGGTGGGGCACCCCCCGCCCCGCGCCCCTCCCGTGGTTTAGGAAAATGTTAAATACGCCAAAAGGTGTCCCTCTCGATATAAACGAACACTTCCTCTACCGTTTTTCAAAATTCCGACGCGTTCGGCAGATATTCAAGGTGGCTCCTTTTTCGTGAGACACCCTGTATAATGAAAGATAGGCGGAAACATGAGTATGGNGGGGGGGGGGGGGGGGAATTACAGTAACACATGGATGAGAATAGTAACAATGATACTTAAAAAGCGGAAAAATATAATTTCAAATGTTTAAAAATGTATTGTTTCGGCGAAGAAGCACGGCACCACCTCTGAAAGGGGGGATATTCCATACTCTGAGGAAAACATGGTGGTAGGGAAGATTAGCATCCTGGCATCCCATGGAAAAATAAACTGAAAAATAGCCAGAAACATGAGAGGGAGGGAGGAGGAGGAGTATTACCCCTCTCTTCCCCACGCGCCTGACCAATGCGTCAGCGTCTCGAGATGAACAATAGCCCGGCGACCGCCGCGCCAGGACCCTCACCATATTACTTACGCTTGATTAACCATTTCACCGTCACGCTAGGATTCGTCCAATCTTAAAGAAAAAAATTGTTTCGCGTGTACTTAGCAATGTTTTCCTAACTCTACGTTAAAACACGGATTAAAAGAGGTCTCATTCATAAAAATCGGCCGAATAGAAGAGAAGTTACAGTATTCGAAATTCGAAGAAAGAAACAAAACCTTGACCTCTCCATACAAAAAATAAAATGAAGGGGAAAAAATGAAATGTATAAATTACAATTTAATATATTTGTAATTGACCTTAGCATTTAACAAGCAATTCAATTATATAACGGAGAAAAAATTGGGAGAAATCACAAAAAATTCGTCTCTTGTAAGGGACTTCCCTGTCAGAATTTTGACCTGAAGACAAGGTGTCGAATAGCAGCAGTACTCCATACAATACACGGTGTGCCTGAACGAGTTAAACATTTGTTATATGTTCTAATCGAAAATTCTTTATATTTTCTAACTACAGCGTCTCTTGAGTTGTTTACCCCCCCCCCCAAAAAAAAAAAAAAAAAAAAAAAAAAAAAAAATTCGTCGAGATTCTTGAAAATAAATGCGCTTAAAAGTATTCTGGGGCTATGATAGCTAAATCACTGATAGTAAACTCCGTTATATTATTAAGAAGAAATTGACTCCTTAGTTCAATGCCTTAGTTTCTTGAATACGATTATTTTGAGCCTTCAAACATTTATACCACCAATTTTAGCCATGGTGTGATTCCCTGAGAGCCGATAATATCACGAATTTCTCCTAGAACCCTTCAAAAACGGCTTGCTTTTTGGGCAGCCGAACCGGGGTTTAAATGGAAGCTAATAATAATCCAAAGCTCTGAGAAAAATTGTGAGATGAGTGTAGGAACGGTTTCTAAGTAGTGAGGATAGGCGGGCAAAGCGGCTAAAATCCTATCTAATGTTTGCCGTTTTTCTGCTGAATTGATGTTGCCGCAGACTTCTGACTGTGTCCTCACATGGTTTCTCCAGCATATCGATACATAAGTATTTCTACACGTAGAATGTAATTTTCACGTCAGGGAGTCGACATACTTTGATTTCTTCGATTTTATACGAAAAATTGATGGTTTTTCGGGATTGAAATTACTTACAAAGGCTGTCTCAAAAGTTTCGCATCGGTCCACCGTTTAAGCCAACAAAGAAAGCTAGCAAGTTGTAATTTGCGGGGTTCTTTAGATCAACTCACTAGCTACAAAACGAGCTCTTGTCAAGCTCATTTTGTCAAAAATTGACAAAGATACATCGTTTTTTTCGGATACGTGTTGGGTGGACCCCTACCAGATTTTAGGAATTTTTTCAGGGGTAGGTAAACAAACAAACCAACAAAGTATAAAAATTAGATGCGTGTATTATAAGAAATGAACAAAATAAGTATTTCTAATGTACATACTTTATGGCTCCTTATCTGACAATTCTAAGCTTCTTCTTTCTTTTTCAAAGTACTTTCCTCCAGCTTTGACGCACAGACTTAAGCGTTCTTCCTATTTGACCAAAATTGTTTTTACGAAATCCTCGGGAGTGAGAGTTCCTAAAAAAGCTTGAGCTGCGGCTTTAATGCCAGCAACTGAATTGAGCCTTGTACCTCGTAAAGCGTTTTTTAGTTCTGGAAAAAGCCAGAAATCGCAAGGCGCGAGATCCAAGCTGTAATGGGGGGGGAGGGGGGGCTGCAGGAGGATCACCATGTCTTTTGACTCCATAAATTCGCGCGTGAGAATGGACGTGTGTGGACGAGCGTTGTCCTGGTGAAGGATCCACGTTTCCTTCATATCGGGGCGTTTTCTACGAATATGGGCCCGAAGAGTATTCAACACATTGATATAATACGCACTATCAACCGTTTGCTTAATGTTTGAACTTTGTTTGTTTGTTTTTTTCTCTCTGAAAAATGTCCTAAAATCTAGTAGGGGTTTACCGAACACGTATCCGAAAGAAATGATGTATCTTGGTCAATTTTTGACAAAATGAGCTCGACAAGGGCTCGTTTTGTAGCTAATAAGTTAGTCTAAAGAACCCCGCAAAACGCATCTTGCTAGCCTTCTTTGTTGGCTCATACGGTGTACCGATGCGAAACTTTTGGCACAGCCTTTGTATTATTGTTTCATGAAAAATAAATGCACCCAAAATGACCATAGCAGGTTGCATTTTACATATTTGCACTCATGAAAACTTGCACTCATGAAATTGATTCGTAAATTCAACGAGTGGGTACATCGACCTGGTATATCAAGATTCTGCGATTTTTTACGGCAAATCGGTAGATTTTCGGGATGTAGATTACTTACTTTCAATTCATGAATGAATAAAGCATGGACTTGGTTGAACTTCTTTGCATGGAGAGACGTTTAAAATAACAAAATCAAGACATAATTAATGCAATTACATTTATATCGAGTCAATTTCTTTTAATAATATAACGGGATTTATACTACCGGTGATTTGGGTATTTGAGCCCCAAAATACCTTTAAATCGACTTTATCTTTCAGGAGCTCGACAGAATTTTTCCTTTTTTTCGCTTAAATTATTCCGTAGCACTTTTCTTCAAGAATCTTATAAGATTTTGCTTGAGGTAGATCAAAAAACTTAAACTGGTGCGTCGTGCTTAAGGTGCGTCGTTGACCTCGCAGTGTTGAATCGTAAATTCTCTTGTTGTGCTTCTTGCCTGTTTTGAAATCTCTGTAAATGGAAACCAATGAGGTTGATGTGTGCGAGTTAATGACACGCCTCATCAACGCTGCTTTTTTTTTTTTTTTTTTTNTTTTTTTTTTTTTTTTTTTTTTTTTTTTTTTTTTTTTTTTTTTTTTTTTTATTGGAGAGATCGGCAATCCACTTGATAAGTGTTCAGCACACTTTATGGTGAGAGGTTAAGAGCGTTAAGCGGGTCTTGATCCAGTAAACAAAAAAATGTATGTGTGATTAGATTTTTTTTATTTTAATCTTAATTTATAAAACTCAACACATTTAATTTATTCGAAAAACCATCAATTTAAAATCAAATTCATTAAATTGTTACTGCAAGGATGATTGTTACTGAATCAGGATGAACTTAGATTAAACGGGGTAGATGTAGTTTTATGCTTATCAATCCTTTTGCATCTGGAAAATGGCGGAAACTTGGTACTACGGACGTTTACGGTTGGATGCGAATGAAACGCTGGGTCCTGTTGGTTTTTAGTTCGACAAAAAATGACTCTTCCGCATTGCATTTCTGGAATGTCAAATGCTTTGAATTTTCTTTAAATATACGCTGGTAAACTTACGAAAGGCTCAGTTCTACACCCCCTCCCCCTCGTAGGGCTGTTAGAGACCCCCCTTCCCCCCTGTAACGGGGAACTTTTTCCCCCGTTTTTAAGTTTAAGTTTGTAGATAATCGAAAAAAATGGTTTTTTGGAAATTTGAAAACCAGTGGGGTCCCGGCCGTGCCCGGTGTCAGCTGTTCCGATCCAGCAGACGGCCAGCGAGTAATCAAGTACGTCGATCGAGGTGCGCGGCGAGGTGAGCCTGCACTTCTCCTCTTACTTAACGATTCTGGCTTGTTGTGTCTGCGGTTGGAGCAAATAGGCGGTACGGTGGATAAGGCTTTACCGAAGATTTGCTCCAGCTTTGGACCTCTTAGGTTTCGGTTGCGTGGGACGTGGTGCCCGAGCTGAGGAGCATTACCCCTGCAAACGTGATCTAGAGAGGCCTTTCCTCGGTGGAAAGCGCGGAGCGAGGTGCGCGAGTAGAGCTGCATCTCTCTGCGAGTTCTCCTGAGAAAAGTAGTAGACCTTAGATTTGGTTGGTAATCTTCTTAGAGATGTAGTTTATTTTTCATACCTTTCGAACCATTTCCCCTCGAGTTTCGATCAGAATACCTGTAGAATTTTAAGAATGAATTATATGTGTGGAAATTATTGATAAATCTCCATTTAAATTAAGTAAATACTTGTAAGTTGGAAAACACGCTTTCAACTTTTGACGCAAGTAGTGAAGTAGTGGTGCGCGAGCTGAGCAGCATCAGACGGAACTGTGCTAAATTCCCTTTCCCCTTCGAGTTGAAATTCGAGTTTCGATTTTCTCTCTCTCAATTTCGATTTCACACTCTTTATCATTAATTTTTTTCTATGGCGGCCGAATCCAGGATCCCGGCGAGCTCATTCCGGCACCGTGAGTAACGTTGGCATATCTTATTCCAGAGGACGTATGTGCCTCTGACGACCCGGACCTGCTTTGCCAAGAAGGGGGATTCGCTGCGTTACACCCCCTCCCTAAGTGCGGTATGTAATTTATGGATGGCCCCTAAGGTACTATAAACTTATATGTACCTATTTACTTTCGCTCATTACACCATCCCACTATATATATTTCATGAGCTCGCGGGGAAACCTGCGGGATGAGGTCTGATTCATTTATACCCAAAAAGGAGAATAAGGTGCAAGGGACACAGGTAGGGACTAGGGTCCACGCCAAATAAGATTATATGGAAGAATAGCTGTTTTCAGGTTAGCATTGAAATTAAATGCCAGAATCAAGGAACGGGTCGATCTTTTGTCGCACTTTACTAGTTGATATTGATATTCCGCATTTCTGATAATTAGGATGACATTTACCTACCGCCAAAATCTAAAGGTGCGGAAGTCCGCAATGTCCCGAGTGATAAATATGAAAATAATATCTGAATTGGCAACAGTGTAGAATTTTGAGGTTCGTAAACAATCTTTTGATGCTCACCGTTGTAGGAGAAATTCGGTAAACATGATGGCCTGTTGGATCTGTTGTCGTTCAGAAATTAGGCGCAAATATACGCACTCCCCCCAGTGTTCTGCGGGGTCCAGTCTGGATCCCAACGATGACCCCGGTGAGCACCAACCATCTGTTTTGTGAGCCCGAAAACGCGGATCGGGTTCACAAGAAAATACGGATTCACCGGATCGGATTCACGCGCCCTACCCGATCCGACGCGAAAATTCGCTTTTAGCCATTGTGGAAACAAAAGCTTTTACTTTCGGGACTTCAGCATTCTACTGTTGACTTACATGGTTGATGTTTAACAACGTGTTGGCAGTTTCGTTTTGCAAACAAGTCGAAAATGGCCGAAGTTTGTGAAACTTGTTTGGCTCATGACGTCACCCGAAGCTCATCATTAATGACCATGTCGGTAGGTCAATAGCCGAAATTAAGGGCCAGATAACACCTGCGTCTAGTCAGCGCTGGTAAAGCGCGTTTAGGCCACTCAACGGTAGCATCAGAGCTCATCGATGCTGTTTACACGCCTCTCTGATTAGCTCTGGATTAGAGTACCTGTATTGAGAGAGTATGGCCACTGGTGTTACCACCTCTGATTGGCTCAGCCATCTTAGGCTGAATGGAGCCCTTAGGACCCAAAAATGGCGGACGCCATAAATTAATGTAATGAAAAGTGACTCAAAATGTAGTTTTCTTTGCTTATCGTAACGAGAAATTTACCCAAATGCACTATTGCGACTTATTTACATATTTTTAAGGCTAATCGTGTGCAATTTTTGAGCAAAATTATCTAAGACGTAGTAAGGTTGGCAGCAAGTGCGGTTGGTGATAACCGTCAAAAGTTGGCAATTACTCCCCTCCCATCCACAAAAACCAAAATAAAGCACCGCCATTTTTGGGTCCCAAGCCTCTCCATGGGGCCTAGTGGCCATACTCTCTCAATATAGGTACTCTACTCTGGATAGACGATCAAATTCCGAACCAATTCCGATCAAAGTAGACATACTGATGACTGATGGTCACCATCTACGGTCTACCATCAAATTTTGACGGGCCGCATTATTTTGTTCTAAGTAAGATCAGGATGGAGTGCCACCATTCATCATTTCCTGCCACAGGAAACATTTCTGTCAAGTTTTCATTTTAAAATTAAGCAAATTAATGAGTTTAAGACTGTGAGAGATCGATAATAAATCGAAAGTTTATATACATCCCCCAAAAGGTTTCAACGCAGGTAATAAAGTGCTAAAACCAAACAAATCACTGTACGGACTTCGAGAAAGTTCACGTGATTGGTTTGATTTTATTCATAATTTCAGTATCCAGAATAAGTTTACTCAATCCGCATATGACTGTTGCTTGTACCTATTACTAAAAAATAATTGATGTTTATATTTACATATTGATTCATATTTATGATATGCTGTTAGGCAGTTGTCGAGTATCTTTAATTATTAATCTTAAGAACCAACCTTGTAAAATCTTTGACAATACTGATTTAAATGAAGTCAAAAAATATTTAAGTTTCAGTATTTCACTTAATAGGAACCAAAATGTACTTAATATTGATCAGACTGATTTCATTGAAGCAGCAGCGTTCAAATTTAACATTTTCCCAACTAAAACGTTTAGCATCCCGATGGAGGATAAACTGAGATTATTGCCCGCTGATAATGCTAATCCGTCAACTAGGGTCGGTCGGGGTATTTCCATTACGGGGTAATTCCAGATGTGCATCATGGAGGTCGTAATATTGAGGTTAGGGAATTATTGCGCTAGTATGTTGTTGCCAACGTTCAGTTGGTCACCCTCAGTTCTGTGGGTGTATCTGGCCCTTTAGGGTGAATACTATGTCGCGCCTTTTAGACAGAAACATCCTCCTCCGAGATGAGGGATTCACCTCTGGCTCCTGGACATGAAACCCTCGCGCTGCTTCAAATCGACGAGCGGCGCCCGGAGCTACTTATCTAGGAAATTCCTGGACACATACCTAGACTAGCGGCTGCGCGAAGGCATAACAAGAGCCCAACTTTGGGTCTGACGCAGGCCGGAGGGGTGGCGGGGTGAGTCTTGGGGAAATCCGGCCAGAATGAGGGATTGGCCTCCCGTTCGAGAGAGCCAAAATCTTGCGGCGAGGAATTGGGTCTATTCCTCCGCCACGAGGAAACTCGTCTACGAGGTATTGCACCAATCTCTCATTGGGACGTTGGCGCGTCGTTAAAGATTTCCCTAAAACCTCGAGGACGAGGGTTTACGCTCGACGAGGACAATAGCTATGTTTATGCGAGCCTCTTAACCTAACTTCAATCGAAACCTGAGTTTGAAACCAAGGTTCAAAACACGGCATAAACGATACGGAACTAACGAAATGTAGGTTTCCGAAATTTGTGTTTGAAACCTTATTTTACACTAAAGACTAGGTTCTCGCACTCCGCATAAACGAACCGGAGGTTGAAATTAGTTGAAATTCGACTTCAAATGCGATTTTCAGCTGCGCGATCGGCAATATGGCGGATTTATTATCATAACGTTCGTAAACAACTGGTGCTTATCTCACGATTTAGCTTTAATTTTGCCATTATTTAACATTTTTACAATAATAATTTTACTTTAATTGTTGCTTCAGCACTTTTACGTGATTCCTTCAGTTATATGTGGCTTATTTATCCTTATTTAGCTAAACGTAGGACGTTATTTTCTAGTGAAGGTGTTTAGTGTCAGATGGAATCCAGGCTTATTACTGCTTTTTCAGATAATTCTTGCAACTCTAATCAACATTTCATGACCACAGAAGCAAAGCAAGCAAAGAGCTTTACAGGCTACAATTGAGTAATAGCCTTACCTACCAGTTCATCATCTGCGGAGAACTTTTTTACTGTATCCACACGATTCGCCTAGGATTTCAAGATAAGGCACCCTGCTTCCCTTTAAGTAGTGCACCGAATTTTTTCATTCCAATCTACCGATTAAATCTGAAATCTGATCCAATCAGAGCTGTGTAGCTCTTGAATTTGTGTGTTATCCATGTATCTGTTTCCTGGTTGTCCTACTGGAAGTGTGAGACCAGCCACAACCGTGACCTGCTGACGTATTTCTTTGATCCAATCTCTTGTAAATGATGACTCAAATTCTGAGGCCATCATTTATTGAAACTAGTTCAAAGTTATTGCTCCAAAGTATCGTCACTCTTTTATACTGAGGCAGAAGGAAGGAGATTTTTTGGTGAGTGCTCTGTTATCCAAGATTTGCAATTCGAGATAAGAATACGGTTTTTATTGAGGCGTGTAACAATTTTTGGTCGTTGAATCACTTGTCATAATTGAGCCTTGGCGTTAGAGATGCATCAACTGTGGAAAGTGGCTCTGCCTGTGCAAAAATATCTTGTGACAGCAGTGGATGTTAGTAAATGCGCTTTACAGATAGACTGAAAGCTCCATATTCCAATCTACCTGAATAATTAAATTCGAAAGCATTTTTGAATTGAGTTCATATCGAATCTCAATAGGAGAACAATATACAGTGTAAGCGAAAGAATATCAATGGTAAGGTTGGGTTTGTGTCTTAGGTTAATGAAATGCAATGGCAGGTTCTGAAATCTTGTTTGTCAGTTGCTCTTTACATGAGACACCTTTGAAAATCAAGTTAAAAAAAAATACACATAGGTAGGCAAACAGTAGTAGGTAGCTTGCCTATTTTCGTCCTGTCTTGCTCATGGACTCGGAGAGCAGTCGGAAAGAGGGGTGAGAAACAGGATTTCAGCGCGTGTCTCTGGGAATGTGGAAACTTAAAATTTGTGAAGCGTCATCAGTTTGTTGAGATTGTCACCGTCCGTTGCCTCAAGAGTATTTAGACGCTTCTGCTTCAGCGATAGGTACATTGTTGACCTATCAATATCCGCTTATTTTGATCATATTTTGAAGGAGCAATTCCCATAAGTATTCCCGATTAGTTATTTGTTTCACTACAATAATGGCAGACATAGGTACAATCTTTACGACACCAGGGAGTAAAGGTGCAGTGCTTAGTAGATTAGCACTCCTACACTTTCAATGCCTATATCTACCTATTGTAAGATCATTAGAAGCTTAATAAACAGCATGATGAATTTCTGCGCCAGCCACAATTATTTTTAACATCACTAAAATTACATATGATGGCAATACTTTTCTGAACTCAGAATATAAGCTCGAGCATGATTTAAAGGGTTGTTGAGATTACTTAGGTATTCATTCAATTTTTAAATATGAACGTAAAATGATTAAAAATCCACTGTCATTTTTCCAACTGTTGCTCAGAAAGTCAGTAAAGGCTTTTCTAGTGAAGATGAAGCCTCCGCTTATATATTGCGGAAAAATTGTGGAACATACACGGGATAAAAGAGTAATAATAATTTTATTGAATCAATTTACAGTGAAAAAATGAAGTATAGCTTGTGAAAATGGCGCCAACGCATGAAATTCAAGTTCAATCGAAAATATGCGCATAAACAGCGTCAGAATCGGAAAGTTTGATTTCCCGCGAAAGTCGGGTTACAGCGCCCGCATAAACCCGACGGCGAAAACTTGCATTACAAACTCGGGTTTCGTGAAACCTCGGTTTCGAGCCTCGCATAAACGTAGCTGATTTGGCCGATTCCTCTCCTCTGCTCCCCTCCGCTCACGAACCCCGAGCTAGAGGCATTGGTGAAGGCCTGATGGATTTTCGGAGTTTCACATCCGTCTATACTCTCGCTATACAGGCACTCTATTCGTCCAAAACCCCAAAACTACCAAATGTATACGAGAATTTTAGAATATTTGTTACATTACCACTTATACCTATAGAAGAAAAATGACAATTTTGGTTTCAAAATGAAAATTAATCAAGAAATGTGCGATTATACGTAGAAAATAATGCAAAACAATTGAGGAAAACGTTTGAGAAAAGTATCCTTCTTAAGCCCTGCATAGACGATCAAATTCCGATCAAAGTAGATGACTGATGACTGGTGGTCACCATCTACTATCAAATTTTGACGGGCCGCACTTTTTTGTTCAAAGTAAGATCAGAACGGAGTGCCACCATTCATCATTCCTGCCACAGGAAACATTTCTGCCTTTTCATTTTAAAATTAAGCAAATTAATGAGTTTAAGACTGATGATTCCCGACACTTTGATCGGAATTTGTTCGGGAATTTCATCGTCTATCGAGGCCTTTAAGCGTCCAGCCCACCTTCAAACTAGGAGCTTTGAAGAGGCTCATCGATGGAACTGTTGACTGTTGTCTTTCAAAGATCGTCGGGCCGACGATCTTTGAAGATAACCGATATGTTCAAGATACATCACAGATCAGATCTTGAAATTTTCAAGGAATTCCGTGTAGAAGTGGCTGAGGAATAGAAGAGTTGGTGCCAGTTTGAGAGCCCCAGTTTGTAAGTGGGCTGGACGCTTTAGGTTAGCAGCTACGTTTATGCGAGGCTCGAAACCGAGGTTTCACGAAACCCGAGTTTGTAATGCAAGTTTTCTCCGTCGGGTTTATGCGGGCGCTGTAACCCGACTTTCGCGGGAAATCAAACTTTCCGATTCTGACGCTGTTTATGCGCATATTTTCGATTGAACTTGAATTTCATGCGTTGGCGCCATTTTCACAAGCTATACTTCATTTTTTCACTATAAATTGATTCAATAAAATTATTATTACTCTTTTATCCCGTGTATGTTCCACAATTTTTCCGCAATATATAAGCGGAGGCTTCATCTTCACTAGAAAAGCCTTTACTGACTTTCTGAGCAACAGTTGGAAAAATGACAGTGGATTTTTAATCATTTTACGTTCATATTTAAAAATTGAATGAATACCTAAGTAATCTCAACAACCCTTTAAATCATGCTCGAGCTTATATTCTGAGTTCAGAAAAGTATTGCCATCATATGTAATTTTAGTGATGTTAAAAATAATTGTGGCTGGCGCAGAAATTCATCATGCTGTTTATTAAGCTTCTAATGATCTTACAATAGGTAGATATAGGCATTGAAAGTGTAGGAGTGCTAATCTACTAAGCACTGCACCTTTACTCCCTGGTGTCGTAAAGATTGTACCTATGTCTGCCATTATTGTAGTGAAACAAATAACTAATCGGGAATACTTATGGGAATTGCTCCTTCAAAATATGATCAAAATAAGCGGATATTGATAGGTCAACAATGTACCTATCGCTGAAGCAGAAGCGTCTAAATCCTCTTGATGCAACGGACGGTGACAATCTTAACAAACTGATGACGCTTCACAAATTTTAAATTTCCACATTCCCAGAGACACGCGCTGAAATCCTGTTTCTCACCCCTCTTTCCGACTGCTCTCCGAGTCCATGAGCAAGACAGGACGAAAATAGGCAAGCTACCTACTACTGTTTGCCTACCTATGTGTTTTTTTTCTTAAACTTGATTTTCAAAGGTGACTCATGTAAAGAGCAACTGACAAACAAGATTTCAGAACCTGCCATCGCATTTCACTAACCCAAGACACAAACCCAACCTTACCATTGATATTCTTTCGCTTACACTGTATGTTATTCTCCCATTGAGATTCGATATGAACTCAATTCAAAGATGCTTTTGAATTTAATTATTCGGGTAGATTGGAATATGGAGCTTTCAGTCTACCTGTAAAGCGCATTTACTAACATTCACTGCTGTCACAAGATATTTTTGCACAGGCAGAGCCACTTTCCACAGTTGATGCATCTCTAATGCCAAGGCTCAATTATGACAAGTGATTCAACGACCAAAAATTGTTACACGCCTCAATAAAAACCGTACCTATTCTTATCTCGAATTGCAAATCTTGGATAACAGAGCACTCACCAAAAAATCTCCTTCCTTCTGCCTCAGTATGAAAGAGTGACGATACTTTGGAGCAATAACTTTGAACTAGTTTCAATAAATGATGGCCTCAGAATTTGAGTCATCATTTACAAGAGATTGGATCAAAGAAATACGTCAGCAGGTCACGGTTGTGGCTGGTCTCACACTTCCAGTAGGACAACCAGGAAATAGATACATGGATAACACACAAATTCAAGAGCTACACAGCTCTGATTGGATCAGATTTCAGATTTAATCGGTGGATTGAAATGAGAAAATTCGGTGCACTACTTAAAGGGAAGCAGGGTGCCTTATCTTGAAATCTTAGGCAAATCGTGTGGATACGGTAAAAAAGTTCTCCGCAGATGATGAACTGGTAGGTAAGGCTATTACTCAATTGTAGCCTGTAAAGCTCTTTGCTTGCTTTGCTTCTGTGGTCATGAAATGTTGATTAGAGTTGCAAGAATTATCTGAAAAAGCAGTAATAAGCCTGGATTCCATCTGACACTAAACACCTTCACTAGAAAATAACGTCCTACGTTTAGCTAAATAAGGATAAATAAGCCACATATAACTGAAGGAATCACGTAAAAGTGCTGAAGCAACAATTAAAGTAAAATTATTATTGTAAAAATGTTAAATAATGGCAAAATTAAAGCTAAATCGTGAGATAAGCACCAGTTGTTTACGAACGTTATGATAATAAATCCGCCATATTGCCGATCGCGCAGCTGAAAATCGCATTTGAAGTCGAATTTCAACTAATTTCAACCTCCGGTTCGTTTATGCGGAGTGCGATAACCTAGTCTTTGGTGTAAAATAAGGTTTCAAACACAAATTTCGGAAACCTACATTTCGTTAGTTCCGTATCGTTTATGCCGTGATTTGAACCTTGGTTTCAAACTCAGGTTTCGATTGAAGTTAGGTTAAGAGGCTCGCATAAACATAGCTAGTGATGAATAAGTTTTAGTTGCTAATAATGAAGCACTGAGTGCGAGAAGGGAACTTCTAGATTATGGTGGTTCAGAATCCTCGCTAATATTTCATTCGTTGTAAGGGAAGTGAATGCTTGCATTTCATTGAAGCTTGACTGGATTTTTTTCATGATTCATTATTATTTTCCATAAAAGAAATTCAGGAAAAATCACCCTCCTAAACTGTTCACGGCTCTTCCCAGGAGAGTGCGCGTTGTATGAAATGTTGCGGGGCGGCACGAGTTATGGTGTAATCATGGGTGGCGGTAGCCACCTCCGGACAAAGTCTAAACTCGACAATCAACAGTGGAAGGCGTCCAAACGAAAAAGGTGGCAGCCAACCATAGACAGTGTCAAGAGAATTTTAGACGTCATGATTATTTTCCAATTCCCCAGCCTCCGAGACGAGTTCTGAATGCACTCCGATGTGTATTTTTCGTGCGGATTATGATTCATTCGCGAGCATCATTACATTATATACCATTTCTGTCACGTAATGGTTGCCGCTTGCAGGGCGTCAATGGATGCTGATCAAAAGTCATCATCGCGCCAACTTTAGATGAGCCACCGTTCTCGCACAATCCGCGATTGTAGTTTCGATAATTTCCAGGAAATGCCGGCTGTAATTCAGGGAATACGCAGCGCGTGTTCGTTCGGCAAGGATAAGAGAGGAAGAGGGAAAGAAACTGATTTGGACGGTAAAAAGAAAAGGCGTGCGGAATCTGAGACGAGAGTGCCCCATGCACAGTGTATTTCAACCATTTTCAATCGAGTTGGTATGTACATCAAAAATTCAAGTTGGAGGTTGTAGTGGGGTACTCCTTGATGGGTTTTTTGGGCAATTTCGAAAAAGGTCATCAGAGCTCCTAGAAAAATAATCGCATTTTTATTGTGGTTTCTTGTAATGGCACCAGTTTCCGAAACGGACCCAATTTCCGAAAAGAGCTTTCTTTATTCGAAAAAATAAGTAAACTAGGCAATGCTGCCGATTTCTGATGGAAGTTTTAAAATCTTTCTAAAGAGGGCAGCAATTTTGACCCCCCTAAAAGATGGTCCCCTTTAAGATAGAAACATTCCCAAAGTTTCGTTATTCTATCTCTAACCGTTCCAAAGTTAAGAGGGGGGGGGGTACGGACTTTTGGAACACCCTGTATACTATCTCCAAAATTACTCTGTAGGTATACACCAAGCAAAATTAGACCACTAATTAGGTACTCACATTACATACTATGAATTATCGAAGCTAACGCTAGAACTGACACTCAGATCTTTAATAGAAACTAATACCGTGGACCGGGGGGAATAGGAACGATATTAAAAAAATTTCGTTTTCGGGCCACTGTGCGGCGCGTATCTGCGCTATGAAAATTTTGGTGGCGCCAATATGTTCGGGTGGCTTTATTGACTGTGATGAGTGATGTCCAACGTTTTTTTCCACCGACCAACGCAACGGATGTAAACATAACCTCAAACAACAAACTGATCACCCAGTCAGGGATAAATACGGTTTGACCCGGAACAAATTGCATAACAATTTATTCCTGTGTAAACGTCATCAGTAGGTCCTCCTGAACAACATACAAAAAGTTTACCACGGTCCGACCCCAGAACACCCCCCAAAATGACGAAAATTCAAAGTGGCGGCCATAACAAGGGCCTATGGGATTTCGGTATTTTAAAATGTTCCTATAGTGTCATTTGAGGCATCATTTCCTATGTAATTTTGGTCGCGGATTTCATTTCTGAAGTCCAAAAAGCCCCTAGGTCAAAGGGGGTGACCCAAATCCAAGATGGCGGCCAAATTTGAAATGCAAGAGGGTCATTTTTCAATTTTTACGTGATTGGGCAAGTGAGGTGTCGTTTCCAATGTAATTTTGGTCGTGCATTTCATTTATGATGTCAAGACAGCTCCCCGGTCAAAGGGGGTGCTCTAAATCCAAGATGGCGGCTAAATTTGAAAGACAGGAGGGTGAATTTTTTCGATTTTTACGTAAAAAATGAGAGTCAGGTGTATCAATTCTTATGAAATTTTGGTTGTAAATTTCATGTCTCAAGTCAAAACAGTCCCCCTGCTTATAGGGAGTGCCCGAAATTCAAGATGGTGGCTAAACTCGAAAGGCGGAAAGGTGCATTTTTGAAAAAAAAATTCACCGAACAAGGCAAGGAAGGTGACTATTCCGTGTATTTCTAGCAGAGTTGGGCGAAAAATTGACGCAATTAAATCGACTAACATTTCGATTGACCGAATAATTTGGGTATTAAAGTTGGCAACTAATCCGGAGACAAATAATTTAATCAATCGCCCCCCGGCAATTGACGAATAAATCGAGTGAGAAAATCGGCAACTAATTCGAAAAAAATAAATCGTCAATTGTCTCAAGACAATTGACGAATAATTCGAATTCTTAAATTTGGCAACTAATGTGATAGGAAATAAGTTGATCAATCGCCGCATGACGATTGACGAATAAATCGGGTTTTTTAAACCGGCAACTAACCTAGCAGCAAATTAATCGTCAATCGTGCCATGACAATTGACGAATAATTCGAATTTAAATAATTGTCAATCGTCTCCTACGATTGAAGCAACCTTATGAGGATTCACGTGGGAGTTTTCGGGAATTTTTCGGGAACGGAAAATTTTCTCGGGAACCGTCGTTCCCGTTACGTAACTTACTCGGGAATCTTCGATCCCGTCTCGTATCGGATGCATGAGAATAATATCGATGGATGTGAGATGATTCTGATTTCAATACCGCCATACTCCATGGCATGCTTGCGCCATGGGCACCATGGCACGCCGGCCGGCCTCGCCGGCCACCGACCGACCGCGTTTCTTATCTCCCCTCAAAGCGTCCTTTCCTGGAGTCCGCCTCACATTCTCATTCAGCCTTCAATCGTGGGATCATTTTATACCTTTTTGACCGTTTGGAATCGTTTTGTTGTGAGAAGAGTTACAGTGCCTCCTCGCGTGGAACGAAACCAAAGAGGCGGATGACGGCGGGGACGGGATGAGAGACTTTCCCGAAAAATTTTCCCGGGAACCCTCGTTTCCATTACGTAGCTTATCAACCTTATCCGGGAATCATTGATCCCGCTTCGGGTGAAAATAATATCGATGGATGTCAGCTAGATGATCCGGACATCAATACCGCCATCGGCCATACTGCGTTGCGTACATGCGTACCTGCTTCGCGCCGCCGCCCGCCCGCGCCGGCCGGCCTTCCTTGCCGCGTCTGTTATCTCCCTTCATAGCTTCCCTTCTTGAAGTCTGTCTCGCATTCTCTTTCAGTCGGGCGTACATTTTACACCTTTTTGACTGATTGCGTTGGACTGGTTTTGTTGTGAGAAGAGTAACAGTGCCGTCGCGTGAACCGAAACCTAGGTGAAACGGCACCTTATTATCCGGAGTTCCGGGCAAGTCGGCTCACTCACACCCGGTCCCCCCTCCTGGTCCACGCTTGCCGGCGTCTCTTATCCTCATTCACTTTGTTTTCCTTATATTGATTTTGTTTTCCCTCGATCACGGATACCTTTTCGATCGAGTGTCAACTCTGTCACCTTCGTGCGTCGATCGCATCGCTCGCGCCCCTCAGATTTACGTTCGCTCCCTGCCCATTCCGTTCCTCTCTGACTCCCTCATCCTCATACTAATGAACTCGCCGCAGTTACTTCTCACGCATGAGTTTTGCATTCTTGATTGCCACCCTCACTTTTAGAATCTTGTCTGATAATGCCGGATTTTGCCTTACAATATTTTCGACCGCTTCAGTTTTAATTTTAAAAATCGTTTTCTCTAAAATAGGAGAGGTAACCGTTTCTTGCGCGGCATCTTCCGCTCCGTTAACCCCCCCCCCCCCCCCTTTTACGGTGTCTTTGGATAAATCTTTTTGT
>NW_017566658.1:0-12666 GCF_001854935.1 Bemisia tabaci
AAGATATACTAAAGGAAGCTGTGGTTGTACTTGGAAAAAAAAAATATTAAATCAAAATCAATGCTTACCAGGGCTGAACTCCATTTTCCTTTTCTTAGGCACGGCAATGATACGACAAACTTGACGCCTTTTTGGCATGCTACGTCAAACTGCACTTAAAATATTAGAAAAGACACAATCCACAGAGGATAAAGGCGTTAGATTCAAAATGATGCAAATTTTATCGCAAATGAGATGCTCGCTTTGTTGAAGGAAGGTATCGCATATTATTAAAAGTTCCGGCAACACCGCTGAGCGCCGCGCCGATTCCATTACCATGGTAGTGAGCGCGCTCCGCGATCACTTTTCGGTTTTCGATTAGTTGATTAATCGATTAATCGAATCGAATAAAAATGAATCGATTAATCGAATCGAATAAAAATGAATCGATTAATCGAATCGAATAAAAATGAATCGATTAATCGATTCATTTATATACTTTGAAAATAAATCGAGGGCCGTTGTAAGAGGCACTTTTTTTAATTCCCTCCCCCCCCCCATCGCCCTTGCAAGACGCTTGGACAGACTCTCCTTTTTCTTTAAACAAAACTTCTCTAATTATGGGGGGGGGGGGGGGGGGGCAAGGAAAAGAGTGTACCGGAGCACTTAATGGTTTATCATGGGGCTGAGCATGATTCAGCCTTTGGGAGGCGTCAAGAAAGGAGAAGAGAGAAAAAAGAAAAGGGAAGGAGAAATAAGGAGAAAAATTAAAGAGTTTTAAAGAAAAAAGGAGGAGCTATGAAGGCAAGAAGGAGGGGGCTAAAAGAAAAGGAGGAAAACAGGGGAAGAGAGAAGGAATAGGAGGCAAGAACATCGAAAACAGAGCCCGCGGGAAAAGGGGGGGGATAAAAAGAAACCAATGATAAATTAAAAGAGAGAATTAAATTTCCGTCTAAAAGGTTTTAATAATAGATGCGATTTTTATTACTAGGGGGAGATCTGGGAATCTATCAGGCTGGTTATCAAGACATTTTTTTTCGAGCAAAGCAATAAGTCCACGTATTCGTAAAAAGTACATCAAAATTACATTTTAGACCCTTTCGATGCGTTTTTGAAGTCGTTCTCTGTACAAAAAAACACTATTTTTTCCGCTGCAACGTTAAATTTTCGTTCTGATTAATTGAAAATTGTTCACTCCGCAACATCATAGGCACCTGTGTACACCCTTACTGAACGCACTATACTTCCGAGGATGTGGAAAATCGCGCACACTCCGACCCACAAATCCTCGGAACCACTCTATTAGCGAGGCTGTGTGTTTAATCTGTGTGTACGCGGCTCGCAGAATTTCCTTTCCCCGGACTATGACAAGAGTTAACCCTTCCTTTTCTTGACCTCACGGGGAGGTCACGAGAGACCTCACAGGGATGAAAGGGGGTGGGGGCTTAGAACCTCCAAACAATCCCTTGTCTCCGTAATCCGCAAGCCACACATAAATTTGTTTAAGAAATAGAACATATTTTTGGAAATCAAGGAAAGGGGCGTCTAAACCCACTCTTCAAAATGAACCCCCCAGAATTTTTTCATAAGAATGATTCCAAACTTTTAGCTTGATAAAGTTCGGTAATATTAATTACATGTTGCATGGTTTTTTTGATGATTTTATTTTCAATTCTTACGATCGATTCAGAACAGGAATCATTTTTTACACCAAAGGCGATGGGTCGTTGCAACGGCCAGTCAATCCCTGCTAAGTCACATTATTGAGGTCTTAATTTCGCGTGTTTGACCTTATTCCGTATTTTTTGGCAACACTGAGAAGACCACTGGAGCTTAAAAACACACGATAGTGACAGGAAATTTTACGATCTATTCAGAACAAGAATAATTTTTTACACCAAAGGCGATGGGTCGTTGCAACGGACAGTCAATCTCTGCTAAGGCTCAAATTTGAGCACTAAATTCTGGAAATCTGATTATGTTCTGTATTTTTGGTAACACTGGGAAAACTTCTTGAGCTTTTATTCAGATAATTTTGAAAGACAATTTTTCATAACTTGAATGATCATCAGATGCATTTTTAAGAAGCTAGGATAGGAGCATCTTAAAACCACTGAAATTGCTAAGTTCAGCCCAGTTTCAATTGACTGTTAATGAGCTAATCACCACAGCTGGGCAATTGTGTCAGAAAACTCTATCGAAAACAAATAATTTTTTTTTTGTAATGGGCCCAGGTTTCTGACTTGCAGGACTACCAACATCACTGTCGATAGCTAAAAACTTGATTATAAGTTTTGGTACTATGGTTATAAAATTTGGATAAAATTTGAGCCTAATTTTTAAGGAAATATTTACCTAATTGAGGGTAGCATACTTAAACACTTATACCCGAACCTACTCTTCTCCTTGAAAGTAAGGGAAAGTAGGAATTCACCTAATTATGAACTGAAAATATGCAGAATTGAGAAGCAAGTAACAGTTACTTTAAGCTTTTTTATTAGGAAAAAAAACATCAGAACACGAATAAAATTTAAAGTTACATGAAATAGAAATAGCCGAACTTTAATTAAAATATGATTCATGAAATAGAATAGGAAAGACCAGCTTTCCATAGTTCAGTTGTTTTTCTGGTACTTGAGCTAAGCGTTGTGCTTTATTGTAAAACATAGTTCGTTTGTAGTTTGTTTAATGGAGTTTTTGCATGCTTTGGGGATCTGAGCTTTGGTTTTCTCTTAACGAGCTCCCAAGCTTAAAAAAAAACTCTCGAAGTTGAGGCCACAATGGAGGGAATCCCCCATGCTATGCCTCCTCTACATCCAGTCAAACTCTCTATGCACCGGTAGGGAACAAATACATTATAGCAGTACTGCCATTGTCTTTGAGGACTCCAAGGCTAGAGCCACTGCAACCCTGCTAATGTATTCGCCCCCTATCTGTGCATGCCTGGATATAGTGGACAGAGACGGATCTAGCCATTTGGCAACACCGGATTTCCTCCATTTAAACCTATATTAAATAATCGATTCTTGTTGGAGCACCTGGCCCCTCCAAGAATCGATACATTTCCGTAGGTTTAAATGGAGAAAAGGCAATGTTACAATTTGCTAGATCCGCCAATGATAGTGGCGGACTCTCATAAAGTAGAGGACCCTCTCTATTACGGCCTCAACATTAGAAGATTTTCTTGAAATTGGGAGTTCCTTTCAGTGAGAACCAGAGGCAGCATTATGTTTCTTGCAAAAATTGTTCGTAGGAAACAGTCCTTACAGTGCAAATTGCCGTGCAACCAAATAGCTCTAATGTTTTCATTTCAGGAACCATGAGTCCATAATTTTGAGACACCATGGGTTTTTTCATTAATTCCGAAAATTGAACTCCATCAACAAAATACAGAATAAAACGAAGACAAAATATTTTCAGTTTTTCCATAAAAAATATTCAGTTTCTCAATGAACTATTATCACTAAGAGGACTTTACTGAGACCAACCACTAGTTGCAATAAAACATGAACAAATTGAATAAAATATGAGTAAAAAACTTTTAAAAAAACACATTCTCAATGTGCCAGGGTAACATTAAGAGTAGAATTAAAATGGTAGCATCTTTTATATGGTAAAATTACACATCAATGGTGAAATTACTGCCTTGTATGAGTAAAAAACTTTAAAAAAAAAGCACATTCTCAATGTGCCTGGGTAACATTAAGAGTAAAATTAAAATGGTAGCATCTTTAATAAGGTAAAATCACATATCAATGGTGAAATTACTGCCTTGTATCTTCATTTCAGTATTTTTTAAAAAAAAAAAAACACACACATTTAAGTTTAGTCCTTAAAAATGAACCCTCTTGTTTAAATTTTTAAAAAGATACTGCTTTTGTCACTTTCATGCAGAATTTACAGGGAATATCACTGAAAGAAGTAAATAGTGTCAATTTCGTTACAAGGTTCTGTGGTTTTGCTAGCAATATTTTCTGACAACTACTAAAATACTGGCACTGAGAAGACTGAATGTACTGAGGATCTGACAGCGCATACATTTAATTGCCCTTATCAGCTATTATATTTAAACAAATAATATTTAAAAAAATATATTTAAGAAAAAAAAAACTAACGATGAATCAATCTCTAAGATAAAACAATTATATGCATGAAAAGACTTATTCAGGAAAAATCAAGGAGTCAATTTAAGAGAGAATAATAACAAATGAGGCGTTTGTGGAACAAACAATAACCTTCCCCCACTCACACCCTGGAAAATGACTGAAAATTACCTTTTCAGAAAATATACGGTTTACTAATAAAATGTGATATAATAAAGGAGCTAGAGCTTGTTCACAGCACAGTAGTCATTCTGACTGAATTTCCCCGCCGAAAATCGTCTATTAAGGTGATTCGGCGGTTGCCATTTTTTGTGTTAGAGTGCCGTGCGATTCATTGCATCAATTCGTTCCATAATTTCAGCTATTTGTCATATTTTTCGAATTTTGAGATCGCACTTTTGTTGTCATGAGACTAGAGAATTCATATACCAAATTTGACAAGGAAATTCAACGTATTAAAGGCAGAGTTTTTTCAGAGGAAAAATATTGCATTCGATTCTGATATCGAAACTGCACTCGCATGCCATATTTTTTCTCTGAAAAAACCCTGCCTTTAATATGTTGAATTTCCTTGTCAAATTTGGTACATGAATTCATCAGTCTCATGACAACAGAAGTGCGATCTAAAATTTCGAAAAAAATGACAAATAGCTGAAATTATGGAATGAATTGATGCGATATATAGCACGTAGCTCTGACACAAAAAATGGCAACCGTCGAATCACCTTAAACAGCAGCAAAGTTGTTTGATGAATCTTCATAGTTGGAACTACTAATACCATTCACTTTAAAGGAATTTAAAGATGTGGCTCTCAGATTTCGAAGTTTGCTTAAGAAATAATGATGAAGATGCGGAGCAAAAAAGTGGACCCTACATCTGATCATCAGAAAAAATTAAAAAATAGCAGTGGATATTGATGATAAATTCGAGACTTAACAAAATTGCCAAGTTCCTCCTACACTGGAGGTTGAGCATAACGTAAGTCCGGTTACATCTTCAGATGCAACAATAGGGCGTATCCCTACTTGAAAGTTACAGAAAGTGAATAAATGTTGGGCGTGCTATTATTTAAGACACTTTTATGGAGATGAACTTCCACAAGTTTTAGAATATCAATGAGAAAATATTTAAAGATAATTTTCTAGTTTCTTGTGTGACCAAAGAGAATTTCAAAATCAGGCATTCTCTGACGAATTGAGAGACGAGAGATGTGGACTGCCGTGCTAAGAAAGAACACCATATGAGCCTTCAGACGTTGCCATATTTCATTCAAGAAAAACCAAATTTACTGGGAAAATTGTGAGTATTTTTCCTCAAATTTTTCAGTCAATTTTGTTCACGATTTAATCTAAAATATCTGAAAATTTCAAGGAAAAATAAGCATAACTTTTTCCATGAATACATGTTTTATTCGGGGAAATTTGGCGACTCTTGAATGTTCATACGGAGTTCTTCCTTAGCACGGCAGTGGAGTTGTTCGAATGTTACAAGATGACGGTCGACCTGGAGGAGTGGGGTTTTAAATGTTGAAAAATGTATACTGTAAATCTTAATGAAAAGTACTGATATAATAATGAGGTAATAATATTGTAAATAGAAACTTTGTCACAAATTCAAAGAAATATCAGCAACTAATGCAATCTTCTTTTTTTGACATAATATTGGAGATGCTCAAAACCAGGAGGTAATTTCGTTTTCCCCTCCATGTAATTTTGCACCTGAGCTTTCACCTGTCTCCACTCTCTGGATTGTAAACATGCGTACTTTCTCATGACTGGTAAACATTTGTTAACACCAGGAGGCTGTCCAATTCTGAAGCAATCTGCAAATGAATTTAACAAAATTGTCGCTTCCTCCAAAGTCCATCTTTTCCTTAATTTTATCTTGCCTTCTTCTGATCTCTGGACACGCATTGACGCATTAATGCTTTCTAAATCAATTAAGTTATCATCTGAAGTACTAGGGAAAGGAAGCTCATTTGGTTCCGCACCTACGTTTTGCTCAACCAATACAGGAGGAACTTGGCCAGGAGGAACTTGGCCAGGAGGAACTTGGCCAGGAGGAACTTGGCCAGGAGGAACTTGGCCAAGAGGAACTTGGCCAGGAGGAACTTGGCCAGGAGGAACTTGGCCAGGAGGAACTTGCTCTGGCTCGACTATATCATCAATATTTCTAATTTCATTACTTATCGATGTGGTGGCATGGCCATTTTCCATCAGCAGGAGGTTCTTCCCTATTTGGCCCTTTTGGACTAGTTCAATCGGGAACCTATAATTGTTCCGGTGGACATCTTTAGTGTGCCCCATGAACTCACAAACTTTTTCGAGGTACCCACTGTCCCCATGAATGGCCGTTTTTGTGGCCAAGTGGTGTCGTAAGCCTGTTGCAGTGTAGTGCTCACTTTTCTTCAGCGTACATAAAGCACGTACATCACTGATAATATCACTGCCAGTGAATGGTTTCGCTCCAAGAACTCTTGGAAATAAGTAAGGGCTTTCTTCAAGGCCTAATGTCTTGCGACACTCAATAATGAGATCTATGTTTAATTTCATTTGTTTTGTGAGAAGAGTAGGGACTGATTTTAAATTTTTGCCAACAACCAGGAAAACACTCAAGACATCAGCACTCTCTAATTCTTCTTTAGATAACTGTGCAAGGGCATCCTGCGGTATATCATCGGGGGGAGGCCTGTCTACATATGATTTCAGAGATGCTAAGGCAATCTCTCCGGATCTTCTCCTATTAAATGTGATACAATGAGCAATGGTTACTTTTAGTAAATTTTCATAGTTTACAGGTGAAGGGCTTTGTTTAACCTTATTATAATAAATAATTTCTAATTCTTTGAGTTTATTCCCAACAGTTATCACATCATCATCATGCGGCATTATTACAGGTTTCGTACATTTATTCACCAATTTAGTTTTTCGAGAATTTGTGGATATTATGTATTTCCACTTATTTCTAAGTATCAACAAAAAATCATTTATATTTGTCTTACGATTCTCCAATTCTTCCTTGGGTAAGCTTACATTGTTACATACAGCTTCAAAGACACATTTTGCACATTCTTGAATGATCCAAGATAGTCTATCCCCCATTCCAATGATCCCCACTTTTCCTGTTTCGAAATCATACTTGGCAAGGACTCTCACAGCTTTGGTAAGGACATCAATGTGTTTGGGATGAAAAATATCTGCAAATTCCTTTATTTCTTCACTTGCAGCTCGGCACTGTTTTAAGAGATTTGCCCCATCTCGCAGTTTCCTGCTAACTTGGTATTGGTCTTTATCTTCAGAGTGTGTCTCATAAAATAAGGAAACTGCCATTCTTAAAGTACGATCGTTCATTGCGATCAGATACAGATCATCCTTCTGCATAGTTGGAAATATGGCAGTTTGAAGTTTTTCTGTGGTTGCCTCTAAGTTGGGGAATATAATCTCCCCAAAGTCCCTTTGAACGGGGACTCTTTTAGAGATGCCGAACCCTATTTTGAGTGTCTCATCAGTGTCTCCTTCTAAATTGACGTCCCATTTGGATAGGAACTGTTCCCGAATGTCCTGTGGAATTTCAGAACAAACTTTGACATGTCTGTAGAAAGATTTTTTAGCCAACAGTAAATCGCAGTATTTACACTTTAAATACTGACTCACATTGGTGAAGGCGGCTTTGGTTCGGCGAGCTGGTAAAAATTTTTCGCAATCGGTGGAATTTTTATTGTATTCTGCGTTCCACTGTCTTCTAAGTTTATCTGTATACTGAGTTCGCAGTCGTTTTTGGACTTTCAGGTCTGGATGCGTAATATTTATGTAAGTTTTTGCCTCGGTTGACAATTTATGTGTCTGCTTCAAATGACGAGAGAAGGTTGTCACTGTTTTCTTACAAAGAAGACAGTAGTTTACTCTATCCCATTCTCGTTTATAATTGGGATTTTTCACCCTATTATTTCTACCCCTTACAGTCTTAACTTTCAGTTGAGTGGCAGGTTCACGTTCAGGTTGGGGATCTGGTTCGGGTTCATAATTTGAATCGGGTTCATAATCTGGATCTCTCAAATCTAAAAAGAAACACATATTACAGGAAAAGTATTAGTAATCAGTATGTAATTGATAAACTAAGAGTGGCATTGAAGTTTAACCGAAAAAATAGTTATGCTGTCAAGATGAAATCAGACAAAAGTGGTATAGGTAACTTCAAAGATGTTAACATTAGGTTACAAAAGATTATGTAAAACTTGCTTACTTGCTCACCATGTTTGACAGCTCTGTTTCATCTCAGCCTGTGAAGCATTATCAGCGCTGACAAGTAAGTTTTCACTAATCCTTTGGGACATTCTTGTGTGGTCTCTGTGGTGATTCCTTTCCTCTTTTGCGTTAACGTTAAAATAGAAATTAGAATTGTCACACCATAGCACAATATTTTTTTATCGTCATTGGCTAGTATCAACCCATCACAGTAATTACTTTAAGAATGTTTTATTCAGTCAATATCTCTGTTTTGTTTTTCTACTGTCATAACCTTCTTACACTTTTATTTTTTGTCAGTTGTTGGCTGATCTTAATAAATATTTGGTTTTTCGGTTCCTATCCTTCTTCTTTTGAAACCTTCTAAGTATGCATTGTGGTAATTTCTTAAATTGAGATTCTATTGCGGTACAATTTTTCAACTTTATTTCCTGAATATGAGTGGGTTATAGTCCAAAATGCGTTGAATGACTGAAAAATAACTGATCCATTCAAAAAAAAAAAGAGATAGTTTATGGTGTGACAATTTTCTACCTTATTATATTTTTCCATGACACGCAAAATAAGATTCAATGGTTGCATAATGCTAGATTAGAACGGAAATCTCAATGGGGATAAAAATCCTCCGCATCTAAGAAATACTATGTAGATTGAAGCATAAATCAGGGGGCTGAGCCAATGATGATGTATAAAAGCAAGTCTCAAAATGCACCTACAGTTGCTTTCTCGATGATCATGCTATAGTCTGAGAAATTAAATCAGACAGAGTAAATAAAAGATAATTTTTGGGTGCACAGAGAATTGCAACTTCTGATTTTGGCGAAAATCTACTAACTTAGAGTCAGGCTCATCATCGCATTGTTTCCATTGTGTCCATCCAGCCTGCCCTGCTGACCCGTCCCTTGCACTCTGCGTCTGCTTACTGACCATAAAAAATTTACCGACCAATTTTGTGTACCCTCAAAATCTGTTCTTATTTTCACAGATCTAAATTCAGCTTTCAATTTTGATGAAAAATATGCATAATTATGGATAAGTACATTGATGAGTTATTGAATCACGAAACTCAAAAATTTCTTCACGTACTTTTCAAAGAAATTCGCCAGTTTGGAGGTACAGTAACTTTACAAAACATCGAGCTGAATTCGAATTGGTGGAAATAAAGGAAGCTTTTAAAGTTAAAAAATGGTTTTGCGGCCAGCAGCCAGAGTGCAGGGGACGGGCACGTTGTGTGAACACAATGGATACAATACTGCCGTGCTAAGAAAGAACGCCATATGAACATTCGCGAGTTGCCAAATTTCCTCCGATAAAATGTTTAATTTGGAGGAAAATTGTGAATATTTTTCTTTGAAATTTTCAGACACTTTAGATCAAATTACAAACAAAATTATCTAAGAAATTGGCAGAAAAATGTTCAAAAATTTTCCTGAAAACTAGTGATTTGTCAGAGGAAATTTGGCAACGCCTGAAGGTTCATATAGCGTTTTTCCTTAGCACGGCAGAATACCACAATAGGCCTGGTTCTAGGGTAACAGGCCCTTACTGTAACCAGAAATTGCAATTCTCTGCGCGCTCAAAAATGCTCTTTTATTTCTTCTGTCTGATCTAATTGCCCAGAATTCTGTGTTACTACAGACAGCTTATCTTTAAGAAGAATGTTTTTACTAAAATGTTGCTGTTGAGCTTTTCCCTCAGTAACAGAAATTCTGTGCAATTGAAAATATCACTGAAGACGTTCTTAGATGGCACATCAAGTTGCTTGTCAGGCTACCTCATGAGCCTCCTGATGGCCCACTCAATGAGCTCTCTATCAGAGCGCTTGTTATCCACACTTAGAGTTTGTTCGGTGGAGGCCTTGTCAATCAGCCTGCAGGGCCGGACAAGCGGCTTGACGCGCTGTCTGAGCGCATTTCAATAGCTAAGATATAAAGTCAACACTCTGGTCTATGAGAAGGTAAATGTTTCAGCTTTTTAACAAATAATTAGGTCTTTAAAAATTAGATCTACTAAGCGGCTCAAAAATGTTATTTTTAGCATAAGACTGAAAACAAAAGTACATTAGAGCACAATTTTCCTGCAGAGGCTTCTTTTTTTTGGTGAAACACTAGTAATTACCAATGAAGAAGGCAACCTTGGACATGTATTAGGACTCCATCATGAGCACAGATCAGCATCCTGATTTTCAGTTTCAAACCTCAGAGACATCATGAAAGCTATGCTAAAGTTTGGGCAAGCAGCTGTAGCTGCAAGAACTTACCACCATCTAGTAGTCTATTATTCAAACAGCACCACTGAAGTCCTAGCAAGGCAGCGTTGCCAATATTTCTGTGGGACAATTGGACTTCATTTTGCAAGTAGGAACTACAAAATCAGGCTCAGTTTTGGAACAACGAATGAACCATTAGTTTCCCCATGCACATCAGTGGTTTTACAGATGAGCCAGAAATTGTAGTTCCTAATTGCAAAATGTATTCCAAATGTGCTTAAATCAGCTTTTTCCCGCTCATAATGAGCATTTAAATGAAAAATGACAAAATCAGCATCTCTCAGGCCAAAAAAAGGTTTGTAAGGTGGAATCTGAACCGGACACCTCATTAACCCTTATCTAGGGCCTTACCGTCTTGCCACTCAAGACAGGCGAATAAATAATGCTGCTATCTCGCTTTTTAGGCAAAGCTTTCGATGCCCTGCTGATGCAAGAATACTATGACTTTGATACTATCTCAAAATGGTTCAGCATTGGCGACTAGAAAAAAATGTCCTCATTTTTGCTTATTCCATCTCAATGACAAATTTGAAAAAAAAAAAAAAAAAAAAAAAAAAAACTTTGATCAGTATTCTACTTTGTGGACTCAATAGAAATGAGTCAAATCTCATTTTTTAAAAACTTGACTTTTCAGCGATTTTGAGGTGGACTAAGATCTTACATTTTCCTGCCGAAATTTCAAAGCCCTTGACAGATGTCTAATATCATTCACATGGACTAAAACTTAATTTTTTGTGATAAGTTTTAAGCAAGTAGAGAAAATAAACTTATTCTTCTGTTTGAAGTGTATGGCTTGATTCCTTTCTATTGAGTTCAGTGCAATTTCGCAATTCTTTGAATGTAGATAATAACTTTTGTAAAGGAACTCACCGTCAACATTTTGAGAGGGACTGTCTATAAAATCATAAATTTGGCCAGCAAAATTAGAGGCATCTTCAACACAGTGAGAAGCAGACACACATGGCTGGTTTACATCTTGATCTTCTCCCTGAGAGCAACATAAAAAAAACAAAAAATTTTTGAACCGATAAAAAATTACCTCCATAGTCAATTCGTGCAGCAAACACGATCACATATTTTCAAGTGGGTATTTTTGCTTTCATTCTCTATGATCGGAAATGGATATTTACTTTCAATTTTTGAAACGACCAATTTACTTCAGACATTTTTCTAATAAAAGCTCTATAGACTATTACCCTTTAGATTTTCAATTTTTTCAACTGATGCAGAAATATTTCTCTGATTAAAAATAGAGACTTCTTGCCTAGAAAAAAAGGCCCACATGGGTGAAAAAATCGAATATCATTCCAAAAAATTAAGAATGAAGTGTTTTTTGGCGATGAATGAGTCTTCTCGAATACTGAGCTCACTAAAATTTCAACAATGATTTTCCAAATAAGTTTTTTTGGGTTGAGGCATAATTTTTTGAAAAATCGATTTACAGGTAGGTTAATAAAGAATAAATTGCTGTGCAACCAAGAGGAACTTTCCCCATCCATCAGCCCCCTCATCACTGACGTCTTTTTTGTACCAATTTATTTTTTCACTTATACATTGACACCATAGTGATTTTTTCAGTTTGGAAAAATCTGAGCCAGTGGATTGCACAGCTGGTAAGTTTTAAATGAAATGACCCATTAGTAAAAATGGTGATGTGTTCGTCTCTAACTTTCAATTAAGGTGATTCGATGGACGCCATATTTTGTGTCAGAACGGCATGCGATATATCGCATCAATTGGTTCCAATTTTTCAGCTACTCGTCATTTTTCCCCAATTTTGAGATCGCAATTCTGTCGTCAGGAGACTTAAGCACTCACTCACCAATTTGAACAAAGAAATTCAACGTAATAAAGGCGTGGTTTTTTTAGAGAGAAGACACAGCATTCGATACTGATATCGAAACTGCACTCGAATGCGATATTTCCCCCCTTAAAAAAAACGACGCCTTTATTACGTTGAATTTCTTTCTTGAAATTGGTAAGTGGGTGATTTAGTCTCCTGACAACAGAATTGCGATCTCAAAATTGGAGAAAAATGACGAGTAGCTGAAGAAATGGAACCAATTGATG
>NW_017566665.1:0-13068 GCF_001854935.1 Bemisia tabaci
CCCCCCCCCCCCCAATGCTCCACTCCCTTTAATAAAATTCATACCAGTGATAGTCACTTCCAGCCTTTGAATCTGGGGTTGGTTTTGTCCCCAGCCCCCGAGTGCGACGTTGCCATTTTTTGGAGTCTGAAAACGTCCACTCTCACCAAGTTTGAATGGTAAATGCGTGAACGTGCGTGTTGTTCGAGTAATCAGAACCTAAAATAGGCTAGAATTTGGTAGGTAATTTTTACCGTACTCATTTTGCCGAATTTGACCGAAAGTGCATCATTTTTCGATTATTTCAAGGTGTAAAAACATGTTCAACCTAAACTTATGAATATCGTGCTCGAACGCAGGGAAACGAAAACCACACGCTATGAAAGCCCGTTTCTGTGAGCTTCCTCAAAGTATATTGGTTTTTCCGGCTGCATTTCCGCAGGATTGTCGTTCAATGCTGGAAAGACGAAAAAATAAAAACGACGATTCGGAGGGCTATGTTGAATCTTAACAGTGACCAAACAGTCATTTTTGAAAAAATAAATAAAATAAACTGCGAATAAACACTGTATAAAACTTACGCTCCTCATCCTGTTTAGATTCAACATCGCCTTCCGATGCGTTGTCTTGATTGTTCCGCCTTTTTAGCATTGGGAAACGATCCTGCAGAAATGCAGCCGGAAAAACCAATTTACCTACCTACTAAGAGGACGCTCACAGAAAGGAGATTTCATTACGCGTGGTATTCGTTTCCCTGCGTTCGTGCACAATTGTTATATTTTTAGGTTAATCATATTTTTCTAAAAAAATCGGAAAATGATGCATTTTCGGTGAATTTTGGCAACCAAGGGTAAAAATTACCCTTAAAATTTTAGCTTAATTTAGGCTCTGATCACTCGAACAAACCGCACCTCATCTTTAATCTCTCAAAAGATAAAAGCATGAACGTGGCCCGACTTCAAAAAATGGCAACGCCGCTTTTAGGAGACTGATACACAAATAAACGCTGGAATAGGAGACAAGAAGCAATTCTTTATTACTGACCATGAATTTTAGCCGAGGAAGTTTTACGTAAGACTTACGAGTCAGGTCCAGGGTAGTGTGAATGCCGCGGAACCTAAAGAATTGCATTAAACTGAACTTTGAGGGCATGTAAGTATCTCGCGACAGAATTGTTTCCCCGCACAAAACAAAATGGACTGCTGATTAAAAGCAATTAAATTGCTAAACAAAGTGTCAGCGATGTTTCAAATGTACATTTTACAATAATGGAAAGCTAACTCAACCAGGGGCGTGGTTAAATTAGATTTTTTTTATTGTAAAATCTACATTGAAACATTAATGTCACTTCTTTTTAGCAATTTAATTGTTAAATCAGCAATTTACAGGGATTTCATTACGTATGGTTTTTGTTTTCCTGCGTGCTAGTGCCATATTGATTTTTTTAGGTCGACCATATTTTTACCCCCAGAAAAAATCGAAAAATGATGAATTTTCGGTTAAATTGGGCAGTTAAGGGAAAAATCACCCATCGGACTGTAGCTTACTTTGAGCTCTAATCACTCGAACAAATAGCACGTGAATATCTTTGACCGTTTCAAAGGTATGATTGGAACGTGTTCCCACTTGAAAAAATGGCGAAGTGGCAGTCGGTGAGCTGAGGAGAAAACCAAGACCAACCCTGGATTCGGAAGCCGAAAGTGACCCTCTATCACTGGTATGGATACACACAAAATCGTCGATCTCACAACGCTCTACGGCGCTCTGCGACGCCTAACCACCACAAGACCCGGTCCTCCCATAACAGGGGTTTTAAAGGAAATGACCGAGTGCCAAATCCTTGAAGGGTTATGAGAGGACCGGGTCTTGTGGCGGTTAGGCGTCGTAGAGCGCCGTAGAGCGTTGTGAGATCGACGTTTTTGCGTGTATCCATACCAATGATAGAAGGTCACTTCTGGCCTCCGAATCCAGGGTTGGTCTTTGTTTTCTCCTCAGCTCACCAAGTGCGACTTCGCCATTTTTTAAAGTCGGAACACGTTCCAATCATACCTTTGAAACAGTTAAAGATATTCACGTGCGATTTGTTCGAGTGATTAGAGCTTAAAATAAGCTACAATCAAATCAGTTAGTGAAAGAATCTGCTATACGTTGACCCCAGGATTCCTGACCTGAGTTTCCTTTTAGATTTTTTTTTCTTTCTTAAACGGCCAATTCTGAGACACCAAACTGAGACACCAGGTTATAATTATTTAGAGTTAAACCCAAGATTAGTGGAAATCAATAAATAACCCCTCCCATGATAGCAAAAATAATTCCTATAGATAAAACATAATGAAAATGAGCAACAATAATTCAATAGATGAAGAGAAGATATTTAATAACTATTAGCCAAGAGAAGGAGAGATAGAATAATATATATATCAATCATTAGCAATAGAGAAGGAGAGGTAGAATAATATATACATAAATTAAAATAGTCAATAAAGTGCTGTGTAATATTTAAGTGCTGTCGGCCTCCTGTGGTGTAGTGGTTGCTCTATGATCGGGAGATCCCGGGTTCGATTCCCGGCAAGGCGACCCAAGTTTGATCGTCTCAAACAACGGTAGCCTGGGACTGGATCAGTAGGGACGGAGGGGGGATGGGACTTAAAGCGTGGGATTAGCCCTTGTGGGCTATTTGAAGTAGTAAAAAAAAAAAAAAAAAAAAAAAAAAAAAAAAAAAAAAATTCACCAGGGAATGAATATCTATCCAAAAGACATGCTACAAGGATAATTTGTGGTTATTCTACCCTTCATGTGAGTTTATTACTCTATTTCAGATGAGCATATCGCTAGTCGAACGACTGAGTTGATATATTACAACTCGATGACTATCCGTTGCCCGATCCGGAGGGCGCGAGCCCTAGCAGAGGCAAATCTGCTGATTGCCAAATTCAGAGTGAGTAGCGGTTTTAATACCTATAAATGGATTGCATTTTGCAAAAAGGAACCACTAGCATTGCAATGTTGCTCAGATTGTGCAACTTCTTTTGTCTTGGAGGAAAAACCTAATTATCCATTAATAGTTTCTATTTTACTCGCTAAAAACTGTAAATTTAAGACAAAAATTACCATCTAAATTTCATAGTTTTTCACGATTTCCACAATTTTATTGCAAAAGATGAAGTTGCACAATCTTAGCATCATTGCAATGCTAGTGGTTCCTTTTTGCAAAATGCAATCCAAATAATGTAGATTTTTTTTTACTTTTATTCATTACCTTATGCATGGCTTAAAAGAAATATGTAGACGGTGAAACTACCAAACCACGTATCTCGTTTGCAGTGTTGAAACATCTCTGCTCCTATTTTATTTGTTTGCAGGAGAAGAAACTAAAACTATTCCATGAAGTTTTCACAGAGTTTTCCTTGCTTAGGGAAGAAAAATTGCGGAAGTTTTCAAGAATTGAAGTTTAATAATTTTCCGTTTAAAAAATGAAGTAGGGCAGGAAATCTGTAATCCCGCAAACCGAGATACGTGGTCTGGTAGTTTCATCGTCGATACGTATTCCTCATTTTTATGGTTTTTAAACAATTATACCCGGAGAGATCGAGACCATGCAGTTTTGGTCATAGCTGCTCCTGAGGTGAGTATGCGAGTTATTTGAAAGAAGTTGACCAACTTTCACCTTAGTACACCTTATCATATCACCAGAGAATGCAATAGTCAACCAATTTCACGCCAGAAATCTGATAATTGAAATTTTGTGTTTGTCGACCGGATAATAGAAGACCAAGGAGAATAGAGTTCTGTGATTGGTAGGTTTTGTCAGCCATCCTCTTTGTCGTGCTTCTAAAGGGTGTAATCAGCGTGAGGGCAGAGGCACCTCTTGAATTGCCGATAGTTGGACCGCGTTAAACAGAAAGGAACCAAGCCACATCAGCTATTGCCAAATTTAACAAGGACATTTTATTTTTTACGAGAGAACATTTGTGCAGATTCCTTTGAAAATTGTAAGGAATTTGCTTTGTATTATGGAGAAAAATCACTGAAATTTGCACAAAAATCTGCACAACCGTTTTCATGTAAAAAATTAAATTGCCCAATTAAATTTGGCAATAGCTGATGTGGCTTGGTTCCTTTCTGTTTAACGCGGTCCAGTTGGTAGTCAAATTCACTCAACATAGGCGCCACAAAGAGAATGACTGACAAAACCGCGACCAAACACACAACTCCATTCTCCTTAATATTGTCTTAAGTGGTCGACAAACATGAAATTTTGACAATCAGGCTACTAGTGTCGAAGTAAAAATCTGTCAAAATATTAATAATTTAGAGGCCCTTTTCATCAACCAACCAACGTCACGGCTAGCGGCGAAGCCCCAGCCACATATCATCTTAAATAACAACTCGCTGAGTCCGAAAATGGCCTCAGTTTCTCTCTACCATCTATCAATTTTCCGGAAAGGACAATTTTCCCCGGGAAAATGAGCAAAATTGACGCAGTCTTATCGCTCATACAATTTTTTTAATGTGTTTTCCTGGACCCTACGTAGAATGATGCTTATGTGTATTGAGCTGCTGAATCCGAACGTGACCTCCATTTTTTTACATCCCCTTTCAGTTCTGCGGAAATAGTGAATTTCTCTAGAAAACGAGCTTCTTAGTATTTTCGTACAATTATCCTGGAAAATGAATAAAATTTTCCCAAAAACTGAGAGGTAACAGAGAAAAACGGAGGCCATTTTCGGACTCAGCTACTCAAAATACATTAGAAGAGACCTGTTTTGTACCTGAGAATACGTTTACCTTCATTATGCAGGGGGAATAACAGTCGGAAAAATAACGAAATCGCCCAAAAATGCCCATTTTCCCGATGAAAATTGGATTTTTCGGAGGAATGGCGAGTGATAACTTAAATCTGTGGTTTTTTTTTTTTTTTTTTTTTTTTTTTTTTTTTTTAAATTTTCTTTAATTTTTTGAGTTAAAGTCTAGATCTCTCGATTTTTTTTCGACGAGATATTTACGATCCAAGTTCAAAATGGGCCTATTTTCAAAAAATCTTGTGCGCCGATTGAAAAATCCTAGAGAACCAAACTCATGCTTCAAATGATCAGAATTACGAGCTCTTTGAAAAAAAAAAGAAAAAAAATGCAAATTTCGACTTTGAAGGTCCCAGGCCGCCCTCTCCGGCTACTCCACGGACCGCACTCTCCCCCCTCTCACGTAAGTTTGGAACGATTGCACCTAGCCAACTGAAATTTCGACAAAGTTGGTAAGTCCAGAGTAGCTACTTTTGAGCATTCTCAAAATTTCGGGGAAGCGCCCTCTGACCGCTAGCGCTAGGTAAACCTCAAATCAAAAATTATTTTTCGTACCTAGTGACCAGGGGGCGCTAAAGTAGTACCTATTGATCGAGGAACACTGTAAACACATCATTTGACTGAGTGCAACCGTTCAAAAGTTAAGGAGGGGGGAGGAGAGAGCTGAAATTTTTGAAGGCCCTGTATATCTATTATCGTTTATACTTGTTGGGTTGGACTAGTTTGACATTTTCTTAATATTTTGATACTTTTTCATTTCCGCAGGAAGAGGAAAAACTGGAAAATGAAAGAAAAGAAAAGAAGGAGTCGCGCAAGAGGCGGTCAATGGACGTAAGTTATTAAACTTAAAGCATGGTATGGGTAATGAAAGAAGTTATTGGTGTCTATTTGAATGTTTCGAAACTGAGTCCATTCTTACTGAAAGTTCAAAAAAGCAGTTTATAACGAACTTACGGACTCGCGGATGGCCCAGAGGTACGCAACTATTCGTGCTTAATGGATGTCAGCGTTGTATCTGCAAAATCGAAGGCGCGATGGCGCGAGGCGTGTACTCGCAATGTTCCATTCTAGAGAACAAGTTTTGTTTTGTTTTTTTTTTTTAATTGTTTATTTGTCACATAATAGGTACAAAGAATTACATTTCTTTTACAATGAAAAAAGATATAGAATATAGTGAAAAGTTACGGGCAGGAAGCTTAAAAAAGGACAAATTTAAAGCCCGAACGAGCTAAAGGTTTAATGGACAACAGAAAAATCCCTCATTAAATGAGATTTAAGACTTATCAATGACGCCGGAAATTGCCTGTTGGCATCCATTGGCTTGAGGGTCTACGGCCTTCTTCTTGATTGTCAAGATGAGTGGAAGGAAGTTGCTGACAAGATTCCAACCAGAGAACAAGTAAAATACAAGGCCCGATTATGTCTCTCCGAACTGCTGGTACTCGATTTTCTCTTCTTTTTCTTCAATTTGATATCTGATTATTTTTTTACCTACGATGTATTAGCAGACCTACATCTAAAGCTCGTAGGTAGGTATGTACCGGTCCCTATCAACCCGCGGGGCACGTTTTTTTAAGCAAGCCTCGGGTCAGTTTGACCCGACTTCAGCATCTAAGGGTTAAAGAAAATATCGTTAATAATAATTATATCAAATGACTACACCTGGCACCTTGTTCGCCAATAACTCAGGATTTAACAGCGGAGCAGAAAGAGGTCATTCAGACAGTGAATTTCAATCAAATTTAGTTATGTTTAATCTTGCAAAATTAGGCTCCAATCGTTCGGTCACGTCCAAGAACATTATGCCAAAAAAATGATTGTTGAATGGGACGTCCTGCTGTAGATCTCGGATGCATTTAATAGATTTATATTCCCACTAGCGACCCGTACGTGCTTCGCACGTAGCAGTTTATGCAGACTGAATGACAGGAGAAAAAATACGGTGATTTTCGGATTCAGCTGCCAAAATTACACAAGAGCCATTTAACGCATGCTTATTCAATGTTTCCTCTCTGTTCCTAACATCAATATTTTTTCGGACTAGTGCTCCTTTCCGCCCTTATAACGCCATGTAAAACTCACCCGAACACATTGTGCATTGCACATCATTTCACATTGTGCTTTCTAAATGTACAGTTTCATTTTTCTATGACGTCAAATAGATTTTTTCGGCTCACATATTTCTTAGGTTCATAAACCCGAATTTGGTGCATCATTTCAAGACTTTAAGTATTTAAAATCAGTTTTAGAGGTCGCAAGCTCTAGCTCGGTTCTTCTGGAAATAATGGTGCACAGACGCGTCTCGTTAGGGTGGTCCAAGCTGGGCAACTTTAGAAAATGAACCGAGGCGCCCCCTAAATTTGTTCCTTACCATCCAAATATGATACCTGCCAAATATTTTTGTTCTTCGACAATATTAACACGTGCCGCCGCGCGCCTTGAGGCTGAAAATCTCCGAAAAAAAAATTACATTGATTTACATGGGGCGAAAATGGGCCGATCCGCGGTATTTCGTTTTTCGGTTTTAAAATGCACCTAAAAAAAAAATAAAAAAAACATGAATTTTACTGAAGGAGGTACCTAGAGGCCTAATGTGAATGAGAAAATCACACATGCGACCCATGGGAAGGGGGGGGGGGCAAGGGGTCACGACAGAGCGGATTCATTGGCGCCGGTGCGCCGCGCAAGGCATCATGCGCTAAGGTGATCCACTCATCGGCAACATCGGAAAATGGACCGCGATGCTCCCTAGATTTGCTCCATCCGATCCCAAACGAGGCATGCCACGTATTTTTACTTCCTGAAAATATTAGACCTGCCACCGTGTGACTGTTTTTTGGGGGAAATTGAAGAAAATAGCAAAAATAGTAAAAAAGACGAATATTGTAAAACTTCGCAACGTTGACAAAAAAGCAGCGTTGTGCCTCACTCGTGTGTGACCGGGCCCCTAAAATACGAATTTTAAGTTTCAGTACTTGTAAAAAGTTTTCAGACACATAGCATTCAGACGGATTAAATTTTCTTGAGAGAAACCAAAAAATGTCTAAAAATAGCGAAATCTGCAATGAAAGTAAAAGAGCTAAAACATGTTCTAGCTCGAAAATTTCTGATGCCCGCTGATACGTAACATTGTATTTAATAAAAATATCAAATGATAACTTCACGAGCCACATGGTGAGCACTATTGCGTAGAGTCAATTGAACTTCCCGTAAATAAAATAATAAAACGCACAGGACTTGTTTTTTAAAAAAAGAAGTTTACTTCCTTCAAGTACGGGGGAGCAGATATGAGTTTCGATCCCTCGGAAAAGATGGCTTTGAGAGTGCCATAGTTTCACAAACATATCTCCAGAAAAAGAAATTATTGACGATCGATAAGCGGACAGACTGACTGCCAGGTTCACTACTATCCCAGAAAACATGGGATTTTCTGTTTACACTTAGCTCAGCAGTTTTACCAGTGAACCATTGTTGCGATGTGCTTATCAGCGGGACAGTTGATATACTTTTCAAACTCTTGAAATAATTATTCTATTTGAGGAGGCACGACAATGCGTAACAGGGAGCAGGGAGCTCTAATATGCGGTTGCATAGTGTGTACCTAACTCTTTTTTCAGTTTGGTGCGTAGAGCCTAGCGCACTTCCGGACATTTTTTGGTTTCTCTCAAGAAAACCGTGTGAATGCTATGTGTCTGAAAATTTTATACAAGTACTGAAACTTAAAATTCGTATTTTAGGGGCCCGGTCACACACGAGTGAGGCACGACGCTGCTTTTTTGTCAACGTTGCGAAGTTTTATAATATTCGTCTTTTTTACTATGTTTTGCTATTTTCTTCAATTTTCCCCAAAAAACAGCCACACGGTGGCAGGTCTTAATATTATCAGGAAGTAAAAATACATGCGGCATGCATCGTTTGGGATCGGATGGAGCAAATCTAGGGAGCATTGCGGTCCATTTTCCGAAGTTGCTCAGAGTGGATCACCTTAGCGCATGATGCATGAGCATTTTAGTGCGGCATCCTCATGGACGACGCGGACAAAAATCGGTAAAAGACACTTAACTTGAAATAATGAAGATAGTGGCTCCAACATAGGAAATCCCTTTGGCACTATCAAAGTAAAACACTCGAGGAATAAGAAAATGTTATATCTCAAGATTTTTGACGTACTTTTCGAGAAAAGTTGATTTGATTTTGGCAACCTCAAATTAGCCCCATGTTAGCAATGTAAAAGCAACGTGAAAAATTAACATTAACCCAAACATGAACTTCAAATATCTCTGATAGTCGCAAAATCTTTTTGTTGGAATTGAAGTTGAATACGTGAGGATTGAGAAAATGTCAACCACCCAAAGCATTTTGCGTTTCTAGCGAGAAATCTTTATTTGAAGTTTTCGTCTTTTTTTTCCCTGTGTATTTCCAATGGACCAGTGATTCTCGACCCATTTCCCGCCCACTTTCCACCCAAAGTTGAACTAATTTTGGGCGAAAAATTTGAACCATCATTTTGAGTTATAAATATAGCTTTAAGATGACAAACTCAAAAAAACATTCAGATGTCCAGTTGTGAATTTTTTATTTTTGTCCACAGAGGGCCGCCTGTGCGGCGCCAATCAATCCGCTCCGTCGTGACGCCCCCCCCTTCCTCCCCATGGGTCGCATGTGTGCTTTTGTCATACACAATAGGCCTCTAGGTACCTCCTTCAATAAAAGTCAAGGTTTTTTTTTTTATTTTTTTTTTTTATTTAGGTGCATTTTAAAACCGAAAAACGAAATACCGCGGATCGGCCCATTTTCGCTCCATTTAAATCAATGTACTTTTTTTGGAGATTTTCAGCCTCACGGTGGCACGTGTTAATATTGTCGGAGAACGAAAATATTTGGCAGGTATCATATTTAGATGGTAAGGAACAAATATAGGGGGCGCCTCGGTTCATTGGGCGAAAAAAAAAATTCCCATGTTAACTTGGACCACTTCTAGCGTCTCGTAGCTTTGATTTGTTTTTCTTTCGTTCTTTTCACAAGTCCTCTGGTTACTTCAATGTGTTCAATTTTGCAATTTCCACTCTGTACGATTAATCCGTAACTTTGGCCCTGAAAAGAGTGTGAAATCGGGCTAATTTTCTAAAATTTTCTGGACCCCACTCCTTGTCGGGGGTGCGGGACCCCCTCGGCAAAATATCACATTATGCCCCCTTGGCCGGCTAAGGATCTACGCCCTCAGATGTGAGCCAGTCCGGCCCTGGCAACCCTCCTTACCCCGTGGAAATTTTGAAGAAGGTGATTTTCTTGAAGCCTTTCGACTAGCAGAATAATTTTTTTTACGCTATTTCTACCGTGATTGTTGGGAGTCAGCCTCGGCTCTCCCAAACTCCTGAAATCGCTCAGAATTCCGACTCTTCTCATTTTTCTCGTAAAGGACTGATTTTAAAGCAAAACTGCACATCAACAAGCTGAAAACTCGTGAAATTTAGTTTCGGAAAAGTTGTGAGAGACTTAGCAGAAACCCCAAAATGGGGGAGGGGACTATATTCATGTAAATAGCCTGCGGGCCGATTATTGAAATTTTGTGTTTGTCGGGCGGACATAAATGACATGGGTTAAATGGCGAGGCGTGATTGGTCGGCTATCATGGGCGTAGCTAGGGGGGTCCTGGGGGGGCCTGGCCCCCCAGAAATCTCGTGCCCCCCCCCCAGAAAAACGGGATCCTCCATTCCTCACCCCTCCCCCCGCTCTCTTCACCACGAGAGGTGGTCCCATGGCCCTCCCCAGAGAAATTTCCTAGCTACGCCCCTGTCGGCTATGTCTAATCGCTGCTTTGTCGTGCCTTTGTCGGGTTGAACTCACGACAAGCTATCGGTACCTCTTAAGTTTCCGACAGTATGTCGTCCATTCCACCTGACAAAGGCACGACAAAGCAGCGATAAGACATAGCCGACCAATCACGCCTCGCCATTTAACCCATGTCATCTATGTCCGCCCGACAAACACTAAATTTCAATAATCGGCCCGCTGGAACGAAATCGGTGTAAATTTGATTTTGTAATCGTGATTTTGGCGATGAGTGTAAATGATCAAAAATAGTTCTTAGGGGCTAGAACAACGATTATACATTATTTTCTAACAGGTGTGCGATAGGTATTTTTGCCTTTGCAACTTCGGAACATAAGTTTTAATTTTGATGATAGTTTACTAAAATGCGATCATTTTGCTGCGCGGCGCCTCAAAACCAGGCCTCTAGATGTATCCCTGTGACATCCGGTTGTCTCTCACTTTGGAGTTTTTTAAAGCAAAAAAACGAATTTCCGTAGATCGGCCTGTTATTTTCACATTAAGACCAATGTAATTTTTCCAGAAACGGCGAGGTCCAGAGCTGTCATAACCCGTCAACTTTTTTCTAATTCTGAAAAGAAATGTTTTCTTAAAATTACTACATGCAACTTTTCCCGGAAGTACTATGGGAGGATAGGGCGATGTGTCGCAGAACGCAAGAGAGCGCTGTAAAGCGGCTCTTATGTACGTAATTTTTCCGGATTACACTTTTTCCGATTTCGAAAATAGTGCGGGATTGGTCCACTCCGCGCCAATCAGCTGCGGTTCGAATTTTTTCCCGTTAATATGGTGCGACAGCAACATTAAGTCTTAGTAGCATGGATTTAAGCTTGCAACAATCTTAAATGAATTCACTGGTGAACCTAATAAAATGGGTAAATTATCAATGCTGAATTTGGAACGATGCTGAGGGCCGGAGAAAGGGTGTGCAGGCGCCAGCCTTCGGGGCGCCACGACGAAAGGAGAAGAGGGGAAAAAAGAAAAAGAAAAGAGAAGTAGAAAGGAAAAAAAAAGAGTTGAAAAGAAAAAATGGTGGAGCAGTGAAGGGACGTAGAAAGGGGGGAAAAGAGTTGAAAAGAAAAAAAACAAGCAGTGAACTCCAATACAATGTGTTGATAAGGCGCGTCATTGACTCGCACATATCAATTATAACGATCAACCTCATTAATTTTCATTTACAGTAGAGATTTCAATATAGGTAAGCAGCACACAAAGAGAATTCACGATCCAACACCGCGAGGTCAAACACGCACCTCGTCGAGATTGTGTATTGTGAATGTAGAAAGCCATTCGAACGAGTTTAATAAGCGATACGATTCATAGGCGAGAAATCATGGCGAAATAGTTAGGTATTAGTGCGCCAAGTTGAGTTATATTAATATTTCTAGTCGCCCCTCCCCCAATTTGGGATTTCCGTGGGTAATAGGCTAAGTCACTCGCAACTTTCACGAAACAAAATTTTATGGGCTTTCAGATTATTATTTAAGTGCAGTTTTGCTCTAAAATTAAGAGCATTCCAATGTCGCTAACCTTGCAAACATAAACGATCATCTAAACTAGTTTCACCTCTACTCCCAATAAACTATGAATTCAAGACGAAAATTACCGTCGCAAAGTTTACTTTTTGCAAAGAATGTACCTAAGTTGCACAATCCCAGCAACATTGAAATTCTCTTAGTTCCTTTTTTCAAAATGCGATCCAATTGGTTGTTGCTGCAAAAAAATAGTTTCCCACAACCTGCTATACAATGCTCCAGTGACCATGTAAGTTGGCCCGAGCACTAACTTTTCGGGAAGAAAGCCTTTCCCCTACCTGGTCTCTCACTTAATATCCGCCCGAGTTTCGCATATCTTCCGTTTCTCCTCATCGCAGCTTCCATCAAACCGCAATTGCCCGGAAACTAGGACCGCACATCTTATCTGATAAAATCGTTCGCCCTTTAGACCGATTCTGGGGGTTAGGCTAGACTAGTCGATGAGTCAACTGTTGATCTAATTTCATTACGTGAACGTAGAAGAAAAACGGGGTAAAAAATCACTAATGTGATCAATTTTCAAGGACAATTCTGTAATTTCTCCAACGATGTTAAATAGATTAAAACGCGTAATATCCAAAATCTAAGCTCAGATTCGGATTCCTCGTGAAAAACTGATGCGATCTCATGCATCAAATTTTAGAATAGCGTAAAGGAAAGAGGTTTAATGACTCAAAAAACACTCATGTGTGATCAATTTTCAAGGACAATTCTGTAATTTCTCCTACGATTTTAAATAGATTAAAACGCGTTATGTCGAAAATCTAAGCTCAGATTCGGATTCCTCGGATTCGGATTTCCTAAGAGGTTTAATGATGTAAAAACCACTAATGTGTGATCAATTTTCAAGGACAATTCTGTAAATTCTCTTACGATTTTTTTTTTTTACGACTTTCTTTCTACGGATTCCTCGTGAAAAA
>NW_017566682.1:0-10569 GCF_001854935.1 Bemisia tabaci
TTTTTTTTTTTTTTTTTTTTTTTTATTATTCAAAGAAAATAGTTATTACACGATTATTATAAATGGTACTCAAAAATCATAAGTTAACAATACACTTCAGAAGTCTTAAATTTAAGTAATTAATAACAGTATAATTTATCTATTTTCTAAGGGACCGGAACCAGCCGTGGCTACTACTTCGGTTTGTGTGGGGGTTGGCATCCTATTATTTGTTACCTTATTTCTAGTTTCTAAGACTAACCTTATATACCTATATACCATGTTCCAATTTGCTTTTGTTTCCAACATGACCTTAATAACTGTCTCTTTTTTGATTTCGCAGTTCACGGCCGCCTGTATCGTATCTCTTTCCGAACGGAAATATGCGCAGCGGAAGAAAGCATGATCAGGATCATCCCTCTCCACGCCGCACATAAAACATCCTGGGTTTTCTCTAATTCTGAACTTATGTAGATATGATCCAAAACAGCCGTGCCCTGTCAGGAACTGTGTCAGATAATAATCTGGGACACCATGTCCCCTGTTCATCCAGTCAAAAAAGTTACTACCGATTACTGCTCTCGTCCACCTCTCTCTGTCATCTCTCCAGTATATTTCATTGTACCATTTTCTCAATATATCTTGTCTAATCTCTCCCTTATCTTCTATTTTATTCATTATTCTTATTCTCTCCTCAACCATCAATTCAGGGGGGGGGGATGCCCGAGATTATATCCAAAGCAAAATCGGAACATGTCCGATACCCGCTGCAGAGTGTCAACTTTAAGGGTCTTAATGTCTTTCTGATAGTGTTAACATTTTTCTTTAATTTAATTCCATCTGCCCATATTTGAATTCCGTAGAGAATAATTGACATGATGGCATTTACAATTAGTTTTTTTCTTTAGGAAAGAAGGGCCATTTACGTTTGGTAGAAGACACTTATAGCTTCTTGCGACCTTTTTTGCTTTTTCACATACATAATTGATATGACAGCTCATATTAAAATTCTTACCTAATTGAAAACCTAGATATCTCATATTATCTTTGGTTTTGATGGTGGTTTCTCCTACCTTGATCTCAGCATCTTCTCTATCTACTTTTTTACTCCATAAAATTGTCGCTTCTGACTTATTACTTTCTACTTCTAGTCTTTTGTCTTTTAATTTGTTTTTGATTTTATTGGTGATTCTATAGGAATTGTTAAGAAGTGATTGTTTATTGTAGCATAACAGAATGACTAGAATATCGTCGGCATATACGAGTTTTCCTGCAGCGGGGTCGGTCCTAAGCCTAACAATTTCATCAAAGAGGATGATGAATAGGAGAGGCCCGATCACCGAACCTTGACTGATACCGCTATTTACCGGAAATGTGAGCTTTTCGCAAGTGATAGATCTGTCTTTGAGGTAACTTTTTATCGACTGTATTAGGTACGGGGCAACTTTTTTCCTTTCAAGTGCATTAATGATGTCTTTATATTCTGCGGAGTTAAATGCGTTTTTGATATCCAAACCCAAGATACACATTAATTTCCTCCGGTGAATCGGGTCTCTCCTATTCATTTCAAAAATGTCCTTAAGTCTACGTAGTGCCTTTATAGTTGAATAGCCCTTACGAAACCCAAATTGTTTCGGAGAGAGTTCTAGGCCTTCTAGGATTCTTCCCGCTAAAATGTGTTCATATAATTTACTGATACAATTGAGCATGCATATTGGTCGGAATCTCCGAGCGTGCGGATCACCTTTGGGGATAAGAGCCAATCTAGCATTTTTCCACACGTCCGGAAACTCCCCCCTCTTTGCAAACTCGTTCAGCATCTCTAATATAAATTATTCACAGTCTCAGTGATCTCTTCGTCATCCAGTGCAGAGGCGGCGTATGTTTTGGGGTTTCTGAGCTTTCTCCTAATTATCTTGTAACCATTTCCCCAGGGATCTTTATCTAAATCAGATATTAACTTCTTCCATTTTTCTTGCTTCTCGTTTCTAATTTTGTTAGTAAGCTCGTTCTTAAGTTCTTGCCATTTTTGTTGTATTTCATTGACTTTTTGTGTTTGTTGAGGATTTCCATTTCTGGATTTTTTCCTTTCTCTCATAATGTCTCTTCTAAGCCTTTGGCATTTACTTCTAATCTGGCCGATTTCCCTAGTCCAACAATAGAGTGGTTCTTTCTTAGGGGCATTTTCTTTCCTTAAAAATAGAGAGTCACTGATTCTGTGAATAACCTCCTCACATATTTCAGGTGAAATTTTTCCTGTTAGTTTAATTTTCTCGATCTCTTCTCTAGTTTTTTTACAGAATTCTGGGTATTTTTTTGGGTTAAGAAACCATCCTTGCCTGTTTGCTGTATTTACATTTGGTTCCCTATTACCATATTTAATTTCTAAGCATCTATGATCGCTATGTGTATGGATTGTCAGTACTTCCATTTCCACATTATTCGCTATCTCAGGAGACACCAACACAAGATCCACAACCGAGTGACCTCTGTTTCCAATAAAAGTTGGTATGAATTTTTTGGAGTCATTTTTGATTACTAAATTTTTCTCTTCAATAAATAGTTCCATTCTTTTCCCTCTTTCTTCTCTTTTTATATCTCCCCAGTATGTGGATCTCGCGTTGAAGTCACCTGTTACAATAAATGGGGGTTCCTTCATGTCCATAAATATGCCAAGTCTATTGATTGCGTCTTCCATTTCTTGTTTTTTCTGATTGGGGGACCAGTAAACGTTAATAAAAGTAATTCCCTTCCATTGGAATGAGACAAAGTCCTCATCACCTGACCAGTTTGAGGTCATTCCTTTTAATTTATTCGTGACTCTAGCAGCAGAAGTCCTAGCATTTCCTAGATATAGACCTTCCAACTCTGACTTTCTTTCATTTGGTTCTGTGATTAAAACTATTCCAGCTTCTTTACTTAGTTCTTCTCTTCTAATGAAATCGTGTGCATCAACACTTCCATTCACGTTACACAGAAGGGCTAGGAAGGGTTCTCTTACAGCTTTATCTTCATTTACTTCCCTATTTTCTATTTGAGTTATTCTATCCTGACTACTGTGAAAGTATTTATCTAATTTTAGTTGTTTACTGATTGAACTAGGTTTACAAGTATTTACGTTATTAAGAGTAGGTAATAACACTTTTTCGATTGAATGATGAGGAGAGTGGGATCGTAAAAGGTTTGAGATTTCCGATTTTTCTTGTGTGGAGTTTTGGTGTTGAGGTATTCTGTGCTGCGAATCATCAAGGATGGAGAATCTGTTTTTATATGGTGTGAGTGGTGTGCGATTGTTTGTTAAAGGGTGATATCTTGGTTTGAGAGCATTCTCTATTCTTGAGAGGGAGTTCCCAAAAAGAGAATCTATGTGGTCTTCTAATGATCTCTCGCGCAAAGGGATTGTATTGTCATTACTCATATTGCATTATTCCGGTGATGTGGCTCATGAGATTGCTGCTATGTTGTTGTGATAGTTCCTTCCATATACTTGGGTTTGCCTCTCTAAAACAGCGTGCCGTTTGCTTTTCGAATTCTCGATGTAATTGGGGACAATCTTTATCAGTGGGTAAGTGGTTGTAAGTTCCTTTTCCGTTGTTCCTTCTCCTACAGTTTATACAATTTGTAAGGGCTTTGCAGTCAGATATTTGGTGATCTGGTGATCCGCATTTTTTACATAGTGTTTTTTCCTCACATTTAGATGATGCGTGGAAGCTGAAACATTTGGTACAGTTTGAGACATATATAATTGGAGTAATTGTTACTCTTCTAAACACCGAAAAAAAAAGGGAAGTTAAATTAACATTCTGAATGTAAAAAAAGTGTGCGAGAACTTATAAATGCTGAATTACCCGCCACAGCACTTAATTTTACATCTTGGCATTGCTGAAGTAACTGCTGTGGCAGGTATTTTAGCATTTTGTAAGTTCTCGCACACTTTTTTTACATCCAGAATGTTAAATCAACTTCAATTTTTTTTCGGTGAAGTGATTTTTTGTGGGGAGGAATTCTCGTTTGTCATTAATTGTTTCTAGTAGAGGGGATGTTACTCTCATAAACACTGTCATCTTTGAAGCGTCGATTCGTGATGTTACTTTCCTGAATATTTTAATGTTATCTCTTATATATTCTCTATTGTATTGAGAGTTATCCAGATTCTCTTCTATCATTCCGATGATCTGTTCATCCGAAAAGTCAGCGTTTAATGCTGCTATTTTCATAACTTCTGAGGGTTTCTTGATTGATATCTCTAATTGTTCCTTAGTTGCTTCGTTTATCGCCTTTTGAAGGCCGTTTTTAAAATTTTCTTTTTCAGTGGATATGCTTTTTATATGTATCTTTTTTCCATCGTTGGAAAATCCTATCCAAGTTATTTTGGAGTTTTGGAAGGATTTTGATTTATCCATCAGGAACTCCTCAAGGTTTCTTTCTTCCTTTTTAATGACTTTACGTTCCCCTTTTAGTATTAGTTCAAAATTGAAGATATTATCATTCTTCTTCGCGATTTGTGTGCATTGTAGATTCTTCCTGAGTTTCTCAGCATATGGTTGTAGGGCTGGGTATTCTTCTTTGCTTTTCACTCCTTGTTGTATGTTTTTGTCTATTTGCTTGAAGGATTGTTGAACGTTCTCGTTGTTTTTGTTCAGCATTTTCCTGATCATTTTAAGTTCCTCCATAGTTTCTTGATGTTTCTTTAGAGAGTCGTTTTGGTAGTTTTTCGGTTCCTGTATATCCTTGGACATTTGATTTACCTGGTTTTCGTCTGATTTATTGATTTGGTGTTTCTTCATGAAGTGTTCCTCGAGGAATATGTATAAGTTATGGAATTGTCGTCTTAGAGCATTTGCATCTGTTGTTGGGTGAGTTTTTAGGTAGTTCTCACATATTTTTTGCGTTATTTCAATGTCCTCATTTTCAGGTGTTCGGTTTGCTGTTTCATTTTTGGTTTTATCAGATGTTGTGGAGGAAAATAGTGTTTCTGGATTTATAATTGGTTTTTCGCTATTGTTTTCGTTTGACGTGTTTTTTCGTGTTTGGGATGTTGTTCTTTGTTTTACGTTCGGGTTTTGGTTGTTGGTGTTGTTAGGTTCTTTTTTAGGTTTATGTTGGGTCTGTTTCGGGGTCTGTGTGCGGGAGCGAGGGGTTGTACCCTTTGCTGTTCTTGTGCCTCTCAAACGTCCTCTTCCTCTTCCTCTGTTTCTTGCAGTTTGCCATGAGCTATCTTCTTCTTCTGATGTTTCGGTTTCTGTTTCCAATTGTTCTTTGGAGTTTGTTTGTTTCGAAAAGAAGGATAGGATTTTTTGTTGAGAGTTGTCGCTTATTTTCGGCTTCAGGTTCCTTGATGTTGTTCCGAGGTCGGATTCACTAAAAGATCTGTTTAAGGATGATGAAGTTCTCTTCCTTGAGTTTCTCGTTTCTTCTATGTCCATTTTCTCCGGGGTTGAGGTTCTAAATTGACTTGCTATTTGTGGGTCAAATTCTGGTAGTAGTTTAGTGAGTTCTTCTTTCTTCTTTTCCAGTTGGCTTACATTTTCCAGTAGTTCCTTTCTTTCACTTTCCTTTAGTAACGTGCTTTTGGATTTGTCAGACAGCTTCGCCATATCCAGGGCTATATCCGTAATTTCTTTCCTGATTTCTGTTGTTTTCTCGTCATTGGTTGTGTGATTGTTTGAGTATTCTGTTTGAGAGCTTGATTGTCCTAGTTGATCTAGTGTATCCGCATTCGTCTCGTCCGATTTGGTTTCTGGGGGTGTATCTGTTCCGAGGATAGGGGTAAGTGTTACATTTAGGTCTGATTGTTCCGGATTTTGATTTTGGCTAGACATGTTGATGTTGAAAATTCTGTCTTCAGAGCAGGTTTGGGAGTCACAGTCCGTCTTACTGTGTTGAGTGCATTTGCATATGTTGCAGTGAATCACACCATGTGCAATGCACTTCTTCATTTATGTTTCGTCGTTGTGTCAAGGAGTGAGAGCGGCGCGTGGCGTGACGTCGCGTCTCGTCGCCGCGGGAGCGTGGCGCGTAGCACGCAGCGGCGCAGTGGCGGGCGGCGGCGGCGGCAATGAAGCGCGGCGGCGCGGCGGGCGGCGATAATAAGGCCGGCGGCAGTGGTGTGTAGTGGGAGTAGTTCACAGTTACGTTGATCTAGTAATTGATACTGGCTCTGTCATCGTCTTCTGCTCATGCGCACTCATGCGCTATGGATGTGGGGGTTTATCAGTTGCTCTCCAGTTTTGAGATTTAATCAGTGCATTGTTGCCGTAATTTGTCTCAAGCGCGCATGCGCGAGTTTAAAATTTTTGGCGAGTGAGTGGCCAAGTGTGGCAAGTTTGCGATTGCACAACACTTTTAGGCCACCACACTGCGCACAAAAAACGGTCCGAAATCGGCCCTAGGGTCGCCGAGGGATCAAAACAGACCACCACAGATATGCACGTTGAGGTGCTGCATCCGCAGATACCAAAAAAGTTCAGAAAAAACTGTTTAATCGTACTTTAAGGTTAAAGAGGTTGGGAGTCGAGCAAAACACGTCTGTTCACAGTGAGTGCGTAGTTGCCAACCTGATAAATGAGATTAAATCATAGATTATCAGAGGCTGTTATAAACATAGTTATTGAGAAATGAATGAAATTTCGCAAATAGGAGTAAATTTTTGGAACGTGAGTCTGATAATCTGTAATGAGACTTACCAAAAAAAAAGTGAAGTATTAAATTGTTGAAGTAAAAGGCGGAAGTTTGCGGTTTTTCAATTGACCTAACTCCGTATTCACTTGTCTCTTGTGTTTGGCAAGATTTTTACACCAAAGTATTAAAAAGTAAGCAAATATTCCCAAAAATAGCATAAAGAGAAGGAAATTCTGGATAAAGTCTTGTGAAAACTGTAAAATATGGTATTCGTTGTATGAATCTTTGAAATTCGAAGTTACGTCGTTTGAAGCGAATCCCATTTTAGCACAAATGAAATGTAGCACGAGTACAGGATAGAGATAGTTCGTAATGGAGTAAGTCTGAAAAGCATCTAATGTTAGCAGAATTCAGAAACACGAAACAAAAATTTAATATGACGGAAAAGGAAATGAATATGATGGTGATTTCGTAGAAATCGAATCAATAAGTTTGCTGAATGCAGCGCGTATGAAATTAATCATTGGTTTCCGTAAGATCTTGCTGGATAAGGTTTTAATCGCGAAATGTGAATTACTTCATTTGAAAGGATGCCTCTAATGGGCATTTCCACTAAGTAGTTCACATCAGATTCTTTCGATATAATCTTAAATGGTCCTTTGTATAGGGGATCTAACTTGGAATTTCTCTTTGTTAGAGTTACCATAACTTGGTCTCCAGGTTTAAATGAAATTTTCGTAATGGATGCATCATGACGTGTCTTGTCTTTGTTTTGACTGTCAGCTAGAATAGTAGGAATGGTTTTGCGTAAATCTTTTAAGAAGTCAGTATGTTCCAGAAGGGATTTATCTTGAGTTGGAGGGGGTAAAATTGCGGAAAGGGAAGTGTTCGGATTGTAATCATATAGCAAATAAAATGGTGAAAACTTAAGAGATTCATTTACCGAAGAATTATAAGTGAAAGTAATCCATGGCAACAAAGTAGTTCAGTTTTTACGTAAATCATTTAGATAATGTCTAAGAATGGACATAAAAGTTTGGTTAAAACGTTCTACTAATCCTTGTGATTGAGGATGATAAGCAGCAGAATGCAGTCTCTCTATTTGCAAAGACTTGCATAGGGAGTCCATTAACTGGTTGTTAAAGTGTGTTCCTCTATCTGAGCTGATTTTGTGTACAAAACCATGCAATGGAAGTAATTTAGTCAATAAAAAGGTAGCAACAGTATTGGCATCAGTAGATTTCGCGGCGGACGTAACTGCGAAGTGCTGCGAACTGCTCTGAAAATCTAAAGTAGCTTTTGCAAATTTCAAGAATGTATCTCCTAGAATAAGGGGACATTGTAAATCCTCTACTACATAAACAAAAAGTACAAAGTTGTGTCCCTCTAATTTATCGATAGAAAGAAAACCTTTTTTGATAATCCGTAATGGATCGTTTGAAGCCGACCGTATAGTTATCGCATATCCGCGCGCTGATTTTACTAAATTCGCGAAAGATTTTGAGCATACACATACGCTAGCGCCAGAATCGATTAATCCATAAGTCTTGGTTTTACCGATTTTCACCGTTATATAGGAAGATAAATTACTATTGAAAGAGCATAATTTCGGGTTACGTTCAATTGGTTTGGGGGTAGTGTCAGGGAGGGGAGGAAACTTTTCTTTAAGTACAAGAGTATGTAAAAGCGGTTTGGCGGCAACTTTACGTGACTGTGAGGCAGTCGATGAAATTTTTGTTTTTTTTCACGTTTTTTTATAGCATTGTTTTCCACTCCACTTGAAATTTTTCCGAGGGAATCCACTTAATGGAAATTTCGATTATTCCGTCTACTCATTCTACAAGATGGGAGGGGACAATCAAAGATAATATGATCTGTTGCCTTGCAATATTTACAGATTTTTATATCACAATCGATCTTTTCATGCGGTCCCGCGCAAATAGGGCAAGAAAATTTGTTACCAGATGAAGATGACTGCATTGGGGGTGGCAATTTTTCCTGTTTAAAAAACTTTTTCTTAAATTTCTTCTGCTGTTCGGAATCATTTTTACTTTGTGATGTCTGAGGATTCTGAGACATTGATAAAATTTTTTGTTCAGTATCCAATGGGGAGGATAAATGTAATAGCGATTCACGAGCCAGAAAATTTTTTACTGCTGCGTCAAATTCCAACATACTTTTACGCGGAAATAAGGTGATAGTTTCTTTAATAGAAGCAGGCAAAGACGAAAGAATATAAAATATGATTTTGCTGTCTGATGGCGATGGATTTAATTTTAAGCATAAAGTTTTCACCTGAAAAACATGTTCCATCAGCTTAGTTGGCTCTGTGAGTCTCAGATTTCTGAGTTGTAATTCAATTTTATTTTGCAAATCTTCGTCTTTAAATTGTCTACTAAAATTTTCGTAGAACTGGTCATATTTCAATGGCGTGTATTTAGTCCGAAGGAGTTTAAAAAAAGAAAGAGCTTCTAGTCTAACGCAAAGCACGCCATGCCACCGGACAGCACATCTTTTGCAAAACGCGTAACTCTATTCCAGACTGCAAGGCCACTAAGGGCGCTACGTTGGAAGTTTTCAGTCGTAAAGTCTTCGCCAGGAGCTGCAGAGATCTCAAGTCTCGGCCTAAAAAAACGGTCATAATCGGAAAACGTATGGTGAGCATCGTCTATCACGTCCTCGGCACAAATAACACAGCTGGATGATTCCAAGATAACAGGAATACCTATAATGTGCAACACCTTAAGAATAAAAATTCACCAATTTTAAACAAATTTAATTTTTTCATTTTGAAGGTATTAAATTTCCTTTCTCCGGCTTTGGCACCAACTATTTTGATTGTGTACAAAGTTATGGTGATTGACAAACGGGCCATTGAATCACAGGTATCAGCTCCTCCCGCGGGACTGCTGGTACACCTGTAGAGATCACCAATATAACTTTTTACAATAATAAATTGGTATACTTCAGAAAATGATAAAAAATCTTCCGTAGATAATGCGGGAAGATGTTGAATATGATTGGCGCTAATCGGCTCAAATAAAACATTTCTCCGAATTAAGTGTACCTTCTCGACAATTGACTGAATGATATTGGGCGCATTAAGTTTTTCTAGCATCCGAGTCGCTACTTCCAGATCATCAGAATCACTCGATAGGCGAGCAAAGAAGCAATTGTGCATTTCACAAACTATATGCAAGTCTTTAAGTGAAAATGGTGCCTGAACAGTCGGCACAAGATCAGTGAAATATTTAAATCTTTCCACCGATCTGTTTACACTCTCCACGACCCAGCTCAGTTTCGTGCACTGTCTACTTTCGTTTGCCTCTAAACACGTTAACTAGGCACCTCCTCTCTTACATTTTGGATTAGACACATTGTAACCTTTCGACTCTAAATAATCTTCCACTCTCTCAAAACCCCAGTCCAAGATAAAGATGTCTCCTGGATTGAAAAATATTTTAAACCAGTCCAGCTGGGAGAGGCTCCTCAAGATGTCCGCGTCCGAAACTGTACCGGCTAAAAAAGTTGTTAAAATGATTTTCATTTGCTAAACATTTGTATTTAATTTTAAAGGTTTACTTAATATTTGGACGATTACTTTAGAAAATGACAGGAAGGAGTGCAAATATGCGAAAAGTCGCAGCCAATTGTCACCGCAGAGGTGCCGGTAATAGGGCGCCAAACATACAAGGTTCACGCGCGACAAGTCAACTTTGAAAAATCATAACTCAGGTCTAAATCGTTTTCCCGGGATTATCTTGAGCTTGTTTTAAATCTTAGACGGTTTACTTTCATAAAAAAAATAGTTTTGTAATTTTCCGTGCGTTCCCTTCAACGTTGCGGCTCAAAATGTAAAAAATTGAAATTTTGAGCTACGGCAACGTGGCAACAATGGATGAAAATTTCAAAACGGACCAATTTCGTGGATACCAGCTGAAATATGATAATTTTATCTAAATTTTGAGA
>NW_017566682.1:10839-41407 GCF_001854935.1 Bemisia tabaci
AATTTTAGTTATGTAAATTTTTATTATGTTCCAGTTTTCTATAGATTCTAGCATTAGTTCAATGATATTATTAACATTTACATTTATATTTGCATCTAGGTTAAGATCGTATTTAAGTTTGTCGTTTAATTCCTTTATGTGTTTGCAGCCGAAGAAAGTATGCTCCGGCGTATCCGGAGCAGACAGGCATAGGTCGCATATGGGGGAGGGAGAAAGTTTAAATTTAGCAAGATAAGAATTGAAAGAACCATGGCCCGAGAAAAATTGAGAAAGATAAAAATCGGTTTCCCCATGGGTTCTTTCAATCCACGGTTGAAGAGATGGTAAAAGTTTATGCAACCAGATGTCCTTGTTTTCTTGACCTTCTTGTATCCACTTCTCATTCCCTTTTCTGTTTATGTCTATCTCGATCTCCGTCTCGTCTTCAATTTTTTGCATGGTTCTTAGTTTCTTCTCTATGAGCAGTTCCGTAGGGTGTATATCTGTGATGACATCTAAAACGTTATTGCTGACCGTCTTGTAGGCACAGGCAAGTCCTCTTTTCAAAGGTCTGATTGTTTTTGTAATTAATATTACGTTTTTCTTTTTGTTACAGGCTGTACTCCAGATCTCGATCCCATACCATAGTATAGAGAGGATCGCGTGGATTATAAGTCTCCTTTTAAGAAAGGTGGGACCCTCCACGTTTGGTAATATGGATCTGAAGTGGTTGGCCGTCTTTTTTGCCTTTTCGCAGATGATCTTGAGATGATGGGACATATTGAGACCCTTGTTCAAATGAAACCCAAGGTATCTCAATGATGTCCCAACACCCAAGACTTCGCCGTCTACAGAAATCTTCGCGTCTGTCCTGTCAATCTTCTTGCCTTCAAGGATCAAGGATTCCGTCTTTGAATTCTCCATGGTGAGTCCCCTTTTCTTAAGTTTTTTCCGTGTTTGTCTGGTTATATTTTCACTGTCTTGTAACAATGTCTCTTTATTTTGGGTGATAAGCACTTTTAGCATATCGTCTGCGTATGCCAACTTTTCCGCATACGGACAAGTTTTGCTTCTAACTATGGGATCGTATACGATGTTCCATAGTAATGGCCCGATTACGCTCCCTTGGAAACTTCCCGCAGTTGTTTCAAAGACGAGTTCTCCAGATTCAACATATCTGTCTTGAAGGTAATTCTGCATTATCGCGATAAGATACTCCGGTATATTTTGTCTTTTTAACTCCTTGATTATGTCTTTCCAACGTAAACTGTTAAATGCATTGCGAATGTCGATGCCAATGATGCAGAGCATCTTACGTTTATCGTATGGAATTTTACGGTTATTTTCATAGGTCTCGACTAGTCTTTTCATTGCTTGCGTTGTAGATCTCTTTTTTCGAAAACCAAATTGATTTTCGGACAGAGTTACAAAATTTAACAGTCGTTCCTGTAGGATATATTCGAAGATTTTTGAGAAAGAATTGAGGATACATATTGGGCGATATTTCTTAGGATCAGATGGTTTCTTCCTGGCTTTTGTGATGAGAATGAGCCTTGCCCTTTTCCACTCGAGTGGAAATTTGGAGGTTATCATCAATTCATTCATCATTTCCTGAATTTTCTCGGTGTTTTTCATAACAAAGAGTTTGACTAATATTTGTGGTATCTTATCGGGCCCTGGCGATTTTTTAGGCTTTAATTTCTTTGCTGCTTCTATGATTTCGAATTTAGATATCTTTGGGATTTCGTCGGGGTTTATTTCAGGTGTAATCCAGTTGTTTTTGGGATGTGCGGGAAAAAGATTTTTAATTGCTTCAATCGTCTCTTCGTTAGAGATGGAGTTTTCGTCGTAAGATCTGGGAGTCTTCAGTTTTTTACTGACGATCTTATAACCCGAGCCCCATGGATCTTCATCTAAGTCATTAATAAGTTTGTTCCATTTCGTTCTTTTTGAAACATTTATGGATTTTTCCAGGTCTTTTTTGGTCGTTTTAAGTTTTTCGGCAAGTATTGAGGTGGGTCTTTTTTGAAATTTGAAGAATCGTATTTTACTCTTAATTCTATCAATTGAGTTGAAGAGTCTTTTAATTTCTGGATTCCACCAATAAACTGTTTTGTGTTTCAGGGGGTTACTCTGTATCTTCGAGAAAACGGAATCTGCGGCAGTCGTAATTATGTCCTTGCATATTTCGGGAGTTAGTTTTCCTTCAATGTCTTCAATCAGCTTTTTGGTTTCCGTAGTGAAAATTTTATACTTAGTAGGGTCCATGAACCAGCCATTTATCTTACTTGTGAAGTTAGTATCTCCTCTATTATTATTGTAGGATATGAGGACAGGTCTGTGATCACTAAGGGTCTCATTTTCAAGTATTTCTATGGTAACTTTATTTTTGATGTCGGATGTTACGAAGGTGAGATCTATGACAGATGACCCTCTGTGACCTATAAAGGTGGGTATAAATTTATCACTATCGTTCAGACAGAAGAGGTCGTTAGATAACATCCACTCCTCCACGAGTTTGCCTCTGGAGTTTATCTCAACGTCTCCCCAAAGGAAGGATCGACTATTAAAATCTCCAGTTATGATGGTTTTCTGATTCTCATTGGCTTTGAGAATTGCTTCGATTTCGTCCAGGGTGTTTTGGAGCTCTCCATCATTTTCCTCCGAGTTAAGATAGCAGCCTATTATGTTTATGTTGTTCTATTGGAATGTGCAGAAATTCCTATGGCTCTTCCAATTTGTAGCGGGACTGATTAGATTTCTTGTAGTCTTAATCGCAACTTTATTGTCGTTGGATGTAAAATAATTTTCATTGATGCTTTTATTTTTATTAGGCTCAGTAATGATTACTATGCCCACTTTTCTATGTATGGTGATGTTATCAATCACGTTCATGCTTAAAACTCTTTTCTTAGTGTTGCTAAGAAAAGCGTTGAAGCCATAATCTTCTTTTTTCGTGCTGTTTTGGATTCCATTTATCTTTGATCCAAAGATAGCGTTTGGATCTGCGAAGGTCTTTTTGGTGAAGAATTTTAATTCTTCTTCGGTAAATTCACTTTCTGGTGAGTCACTATCTTCATCATGATTTGTTATGTATGCATTGATTAGCGTTTGTTTCATTTTCTTGGGTATAACTGCTGTTTCATTCTCAGAGATTCGTTGTAATTTTGAGATTCTCGATTCTTCTTGTGTGGGTATCCAGTCCGGATCATCAACGTCTTCCTCTTCATCGTCAGTCAACAGAACATTGAAGGAGTTTTTGGTCAGTTTTTTCTGTCTGTTGAGGTCCCTCTCAAAATCAGTTGGTTTGGAGCTCATCTGATTCTACAATGAACTCCTCCAAAGTTCTTTCACCTAATCCAATTCCTTCACGTGCAAGTTGTTTTTCCACCGCTTCTCTGTACATGGGACATAAGTAAGACATAAAACCGTGATTGGCAGGTTTCTTATGTCGAGTGCATAAAAGACACTTAATTGTAGTAGATGTGCACTTTCCTCTTTCATGGTCAGAGGAGTTACACCGGAAGCATATTTTCTTTTCTGCGTCACAGAATCTTTGGGAGTGCTGGAAGTCCCCGCACTTCCCGCATGCCATAATACATATGGATGGGGATATCGTGACGCGACCAGAGTAGCCCATATAGAATTCCTTCTTTTTTATCACTAGATCTGCAATTTCGCCTCGTAACCTCGCGAAAACTATGGAGCGGCCCCACTGTTTTGCGTTTGTACGCCTAAGAAACTGAATGTTTTCAGTTATTTTCTCGACCGGTAAGTTTAGATTAAGTCCTTTGGTAATTTCTTCGCAGATGGTCTCGTTCGATGTGTCCTTGGGTACTGTCTCCATTTTAACTGTCACTATGTCCTTGGTAACTTCTTTAATTTCATATTTATCTTCCTGAAGGTCCTTTTTGAACAAGTCAATAATTTCGTCCTTTTTGTCAGCGGTGGCTTCCACGCATATCGCCTTTTTGAGTTTACGTACTGCCATAATTGTGCATTTCTTTTCCGAAATTTTCTTGGCCGGTATACGTGTCATCACTGTTTTGCGAATTTCCCCCGAGTCTGATGTTGTATTATCGTTGGTTGCTTGTATGAGTATCTTAAATCTGTTGTGGTCCTTCTGATGGTAATTAATTTCGGCTGCTTTTGTGGTTTTGTTCTGCCATGCCTGTGATGTGGCCTTTTCTTGCCTTTTCGTAGCTTTAAACACTTCCGCGAAACTTTTTGTTGCATTTTGGACATTGTTAAGTGTTTCGTCGATCTTCTCGGGTTCGAGTGTGGATAGTTTGTCCGAAATTGATTTGATTGTTCTGATGTCGACTTTTTCTTTAATTAAAGTGTCTACTTTGTTGTGTAGCGTGTCCATTGTCTTCTTTATAGATTGAATCTCCACTTTAAGTTGTGAACATGTGGTGTTCAAATCTTTAAGTACCGGTGCCTCATTGATAATAGAGACCATAAAGGAACGAAGGTCATTCATGTCGTACTTTGATATTGCTTCCATCGGGGTTGGAATAGGTGGTGTGGTTGATACTGAAGGTTTTTTGTTGGAAGTATGCTTGCTCGGTGGCTGGGTGAGTGGTAGCTTGATATCGTTCTTCTTTGAAGATACTAGTGGTGCTTTGATTTCTCTTGTCGAAGTTCGTTCTGTAAGGCGAGGGGTACTCGTATGTCCTCTAGTTTTCCTGGTGCCGCGACCTCTCCCTCTGGTTTGTCTGACTTGGATCCAGGGATTTCCTGTGTTGTTTGTAGGGACATCATCTTCTAGATCATCAGTTGATTCTAAGTCCGACGGTATAACCTTGTTTTGGGAGTTTGCCCTTGCCGAGAGTGATGTAGTGGTGGTAGGAGTGAGAAAGGTGAGAATTTTTGATTGGGTGTCTTCTATTTTATGTTTTTGCGTTTTCTTAGTTGGACGCAAATCTGTATCACTAAAGGATTTGTTAAGTGCTGAACTGGTTCTCTTTCTTGATGATTCTTCAATTTCCATTTCCATCACTGGTGGTACAGGTGTAGAAGTTCTAAATTGTCTATTAATCAGCGGGTTGAAAGTAGACAATTTTTGAGTAAGTCGTTCTTTTTCTTCTTCCATAGATTTCGTTTTCTTCATAAGTTCTTCTTTCATCTCCGAAGTTAGGTTCTTATTTTTGGTGGCATCTGATGTTATGGCCATTTCTAATGCGATACGTGCTATCTCTCGTAAGAGCATTTTATCTTCGATTTCTGTTTTTTGGTTTGTCAATGTTTGCAATGTAATTTCTTTATCCTTCAGTAATTGATTCAGGCTTTCAATTTCGGTCAGGTATAAAGTACTATCCTCCTCAGATAGTTTGTCAGCTCCGAGTTTGTGTGATTTTTCTTCTATCATTTTTCGGTATTCTTGGATGAGTCCCTTGTTGATATGAATATCTTTTATCAGCCAATCGAGATGTGACTGCAAGTTTTCGTTGGCGGATGTAGATTTATCTTCGTCCTGAAGGGTAACTTGGGATGTAAATTCATCATCATAATCATTTGAGGACTCAACAGTCGCTCCCTCAATTTGAATCGTGGATATGAGTTTGGTTTGTAAATTTTTGATTTTTTCAGAGATTTCTGTTTTGGATTTTTCTCCTCGTTGAATAGAATCCAGAATCAGATTTTTCTCTGAATTTTTAGAGTCAGTTTTTTCAATTTTTTGAAGATCAATGCGGTTCTGTGTCAATGCTTCCTCCACCCCGGCTAGTTGTTCTCTGAGAGTTTCCATTTCTGAAGAATTTTCATCGGAGCGGGAAGACTCCGGTAATGGTTCCCCATCGTGAGTAGAAATCTTCTTTTGACTCTCCAATAGTAGCTTTTTGCGGTTGTGCTCCTCCAGTACTCTGATTGAAGTGAGCCTTTCCTGAAAACACGGTTTCTTCAAACAATCAGTCACCTGATGAATGAAGCATTTACAGATTTTACAATGAGCGAGATTGTGTATTATGCACTTCTTCATAAGATTAAGTTAAAAAGTCAGTGGGTATTTCGTATAAATACAAATACAAATAAATACAAAATACAAAACAGTAGTGCGCGCAAAGTATCATACGCGCACTAAAAAGATGTGGCGCAGCGTTGTACGCAGCGCGGTGGCGCGGCGCGGTGCGTGCGGCGGGCGCTGCGCAGGTGCGGTGGCGCGGCGGCGATGTGCGCGGCGCGGCGCAGTGACGCGACGGGATGAGGTGCTGCTGTTGATATCAACTCGTACAAGTCCGTGAACTTGGGAGCCGATGTAGTAGCGATTACTCCGATGCGTTGACCCAGCTGATGAGTATCACGATTAAGTGATAAGCCGTCTTTCGTTCTGGCGCGGCGACTAAGTCCGAAAATAATGTTTTAAACCGCACTATTAAGAGTGAAGACGACAGAGTCTATAAAGTTTATCATCTTTGTAAGGAGATTTTTAATTGGCTGAAAAATGTGATTGTGTGGAAGAAGCGTTCCTATGTTGCCAAGTTAGAGTCTTAATGCGCATGCGCGCGGCGCATAAAAAAGGAGGATTTCGCCTTAAATCTGGCAACAAATTCATTCACACACTCAGAAAACACATCATCACCATACCTTACATAACACTCTCAGGAACACAAAAAAACACTTTTCTACCCTGAAGGGGTCGAAAACAGTTAAAACAAAACGCGGAAAAGGTCCAGTCACTCACTATTTACGCTTACATCAAAAAAGTCCAAAAGTAAACACTCAAAAAACATCCAAAAGGTTAGAAAACTGTGGGACTAAACGGAACACGTCCTTGCTGTCCAAAGCGCAGTTGCCAACCGTTCACGAGATATGCCAGTTTAAAGTTTTAACTTTAACCGCGATCTCGCCAACTGACCGACTGCATACCGTTTGGCGCAATGCAAGAAGTATTCACGCAGTCTTGCAGGCGCTAATATGCGTGCCACGCCGACTGCACTGTATTCGGCGCGATTATTCCAACTCACGTTAGAATAATCGCGGCATCGAATAATGGGGCTTAAAAGGCCCATTTTGTGTTCCGACGCCGTATGAGTATTCCGACGTTGCCTCGTTGCTCCCGATAAAATATTTTTCCGAAAAAAATTAGGAAAGTTCTCTATGCTTGCTTTTTAGACTGAATTTACCATAAAAAATGTATGAATTTAAGCATCCGGAATTAGGGTTCTTCGCCAGAATTTCACGTAGGGCACGATTTCGTGCAACGAATACTACTGTAATCAACTCCTAGCTGAAAAATAACCGTTTTTGGTACATCGGTTACGGGAAATTTGAAGAAAAAACGATGATGAATGAAAATGAATTATGAAGAAAACTTAGTGCCAGACGGTGCCAAGGCTATCTCTTGTGGTTAAGATCTTCTCACTTGTGAGTCCAAATTAGACATGTTCATTGTGTCTTTCGTCTTTTAAGTCTTTTGATTTTGAAAAAGCATATTTAAGTAATTTTGCTTCTAGGGCTACGTGAGCAATACTGCCGTGCTAAGGAAGAACGCCGTATGAACATTCGAGAGTTGCGAAATTTCCTCGGATAAAACATGTATTTTTGACGAAATTCATGTATATTTTTCCTTAAAATGTTCAGATATTTTAGATTAAATTGCGAACAAAATAGTTTGAAAAATTGGAAGAAAAATATTTAAAATTTCTCCAATAAATTCGTTTTTGATCAGAGGAAATTTGGCAACGCCTGGAGGCTCATACGGCGTTTTTCTTTAGCACAGCAAAATACAGCCAAAGATAGGAGAGGCGTAGTCCAGCCTCTCTTTTTAACTTTTCCCCCAAATCGGAGCGGCATATCACCAGCGGCATGCAGCGAAGCATTGCGAATTCGCGCCTCGCACCATCGCGCCTTCAATTTGGCACACGCAACACAGACATCCATCAAGCACGAATAGTTGTATCTCTGCTCCGCCAGCAACGTCCCTTCCCTTCTTGTTTTCATATTGCGTTTGTTTCCATTCGTCTTTTTCAGCGATCCCAACGTGGTCTGTTCATTTCTGTCGTGGTCCCGGTCATTTTATCAGTGTAATTGACATACTTTTGTTTAGTTATTTGCTTTTTAAAGATTCGATTTTTTTAATCTAACTTTAATTTGACAAATTAATATTATTGTTATATTTTAACTAAATCTTTAAGTTATGTCCTCTCAATTTTAGACGAATAATTGACGGATCTCTAATTTCATAGGAGCATTTTTAATCAATTAAAATTTTCTCTTGAGAATGACTTCTTAAAAAGCACGTTATGATCAACGTTATGATCACCAATGAGAAAAGCCAAAAGCGGGGGGACTGCGGCCCCTATCCGACCCCCTAAGTGGTATGAGAGGAAAATGAATGGATGAGAAGAAAGTGGCTAAATGGCAGAGAAAATGGCACGAGGGACCACGACCTTTTATGGGTAAAAGGGCGAAAAACCTAAGGAGAGAGGAAAGAAAATGGCAAACTAGAGAAAGAGAGAACTTAACCTAACCTGGATACCCCCCGCAAATATACACAACAACTACTCACATGCTGATCTGAATAAGGCTAGGATGGATGGCGGCGGCCAAGTCCAAGGCGTAGGGGGGTGGAAGCCCATGGCAAACTCACATGTCCGCGGCTCAAATGTGATGCTCAACTAGACATAATGCAAAGGCGTTAAGATGGCGTGGTGTAATATAAACTAAATTGGCGTGGCGTAATATAAATTAAATTGGCGCGGCGTAATGTAAGTTATTGAATTGGCGTGGCGTCTTGGAGGCGTTCTGACATCTCACAGGGAGATGTCAGAGTCAAATTGCAGGTCCTCCTCTGGGTCACCGAGCCACAACGATGAAGAGATGGAGAGATGCCAGCTTCCGGAGAATCTCTACCATGACAGATTCCTGTGGAGAGTAGGCGTCGCAGAGCGCCCTAGCGCGCCGTAAAAGCAGCTCATACATACACATGATCCACCTTCCCGGTCTTAACTTTAAAAGCTTTATATAAGATCGTGAGATGAGTTAAAAACAAGTAGATGATTTGTTCTTTTTTTTTTCGCAAAACTTTGCTCAGCAACAGATGCTAATCTTTAGTCGGAACTCCACAATCAAGCAATTTGCAAAGAGAAAATAATTGATGCCATGAAATTGCCCAAAGTGGCCTGCTCCAGATCTTACCCACTTTTAAAGTCGTGGTTAAAATTTTACTTTTGTAAGAATAAAAGCGGTCTCGGTGATGCAAAACTTGTATCGGGATTGAGAAATTGTTGCCAAAACCGAGGTATATCATACACTGAAAGTAATATTGTAACCAAGTTCGCCTATGGTGAAGTCGGAGGGTTCTGGAATCCACAATGAGAGCATTGTAAGAACACATTTTCTTTTTTCTTTGTGAAGATGAAGAGATACGATTTTGCATGATTCCTCTTAGTTGTGATGTTTCATCATCCGCAATGGTAGGCGGAGCGAGATTTTCAGAGAGGAAGAAAGGGTTGCGAAAAATGACCAATAAAAACAAAGACGCGAAAGCGACGCGTCGCTCAAGAGCTAATAAATAAAACGGATGTGTTTCAATAAAAAAGAGTATCTCCATTTTAACTTAGGCCTTATCATGCACGTATTTCTATGAGTTTGATGGCCCAAGTTACAATGGAGATACTTGTTTTATTATTTAAAGACGTCCAAATGACTCTCGACTGTCGAGTATTGACTGAAATATAAAGACTAAAGGAGAGCTGAAACGAAGAAGCATCTAGTCTAGACGAAACTCGATCCGATGTCGGGTAGACGCGTCGAAGGACCTCGTTCGCGAGGGTGTGTTAGTGCGTGGACCAACACTTGTGTGCGTGCAGTCGGCTAGGCATGGTGCCATAATTACCCCTAAGTCTATGCACGATCTCACTTCAGCGTTGAAAACTTTCAATGATAACTCTGATTTTCTCTTTAATGAGAGAGTAAGTTCTTATGCAATAATTGGCGTCAATGTCTCAAAGTTGCCAATTTTAAGTCTGACATTGCTTTTTTACGTTGTTACAATGTAAGTTCAAATTAGGGAGCGAGTAACGGAAAGAGGAATGCGTTAAAAGATGGCATATGAAGACGTTTGCTGGAAGGAGGGTTAGTTAACATGTTTGTCAATAATAGTTTGACAGATTTTTAGGTTGAAGCTATTGATTTGCGCAGTATTTGGCGTACTTTTCCTTAAAACTTGATGATTCCTCATGATTAAGGTTTACATTGTCCTGTCCTCCATGAACATATGAAACTACAAGCTAAACTCTCTCATGAAAAAGGGTTATGTAAGAATGAGATGATTAACTTCCGGCGTGTTGATAAACTCTAATTAGACTAAACTTAATCAATCGTTACGGTAAAATCTAAACATCGAAATAATTTTTTGAACCGTCAAAACGTAATTAAACTTAAATTCACTGACTAAAGCTTGGAAACTGAAAACCGAAGATCAAGAAAAAAGAGAGGCCAAATTGTTCCGAGAACTGCACGAGGAACTACTATTTCGACTTATTCCTAAGAACTATGTCATTAAGGTTCGAATGCATTACAGTTCCTGCTCGGATAGATTTGTCCATTTGTGGTTTATTTTAAAAAAATACCAAGGATAGTTGGATTGCAAAATTTTTATTTTGATCTCGTCTTTAACTTTGGCTTTTTTCAAATACATCTCTTGGTATTTATTTCATGATGTACTTACAGGGAAGGTAATGTAAGTTTTGATTTCTTGCGATTTTTCATAATACGCGCCACTTTTTCACAACCAATATACACAGTCAACGCTCTATATTAGGAGAGATCGAAACATGTCGGTTGATAAAGGATATGACCAATTTGAGCGATATTATTTTGATATCACCCCTCGTGACACGGTATTCTGCTTCCGAGGAACTGCACATTGTACGGTTGAGCCTGCCGGAAGTGTGATTGGAACGTCCACACCTCTGGCATACCCGGCGCCTAAATCAGCCGCAGGGCTGATTACTATAGTTAGGATCGTGAAACTTTTTTTTCAGTAAAGGAAGGCTAAATTTTCGAATTTTACTATGACGTATGGTATAGATAGCTTGATGGACTTTACTGCTCCCTCCGGTTTTCTTCCTATAGGATCTGACCGTACTTTTTTCCCCTCAAATTTCACTCCAGTGTTAGGAGCTTACAAACATAAATGAAATCCGCCGGTCTTTCAAAAATCAATCAGTCGATAGAAAATGGTGCCGATAGACCGAGAAGCAATGGCTATCCCGCGGATAAGAATCTTCCAGGAACCAAACGTAGACACCAGCCGCTAAGAACGGGGCAAAAGAGGAGCATCTCGACTACAAGCATTTATTCGATCCATTATTTAAAAATATTTCCGGGCGATGCAAATGTATTATAATGAGGGGAGGGGGAGGGGTAAAAAATGTAGTTAATTTTATTTTCCCGACGACTCGACGCTCAACGCCGGGGCGGAGGCGGGGGGTCGCCACATAAAATTCGTCCCGGGCAAAAAGAAAAAAAAAGGAAAAAGACAAAAAAAAATAGATCATTTTCTTATCGCTCGCTCAACAGATTAAGCCTAAGTCGCCTGTATCTCAGTGGGGAAAGGAACCGCTTGGGTTGTTAATTTATTAAGACTCTTCGTAGACTTCAGTTCAACTTTTCATTTTTTCCGCTCCACCCCTTCGCCCCCTTCTTCGCGGGGTTTTCGTCCAGTCTTTCGTTTTCCTTCGCGCTAGTTTTTCCTTCATCTCTCTCTTCGCTCCGCACAGTGCGGCATCCTTATGGACGATGCGGACAAAATTCGGAAAAAGACACTTAACTTTAAATAATGAAGATAGTAGCACCGACATAGGGAAACCCTTCGGCACTATCAAAGCAAAACACACGAGTAAAATTTTAGTTCATTATCGTATTCTTTCAAATTTTCCGTACCAAATGTGCCAAAAACGTTAGTTTCTTTAGCTAGGAGTTGATTCCAGCAGTTTTCGTTGAGCAAAATCATGTCCTACGTGAAATTCTGGTGAAGTATCTTGAGTCAGAATGCTTAAATTCGTATCTTTTTTTATGGTCAATTCAATCTAAAAAGCAAGCATAGAGAACTTTCCTAACTTTTTTCGGAAAAATATTTTATCGGGAGCAACGAGGCAACGTCGCAATTCTCATACGGCGTTGGTACACAACATGGGCCTTTTAAGCCCCATTATTCGATACCGCTATTATTCTAACGTGAGTTGGAATAATCGCTCCGAACACAGTGCGGCCGGCATTGAACGCATATTAGCGCCTGCAAGACTGCGTGAATACTTCTCGCACTACGCCAAACGGTATGCAGTCGGTCAGTGAGGATCCGTTCGTCGGAGACCCACAGAATTTCATTATTCCATGAGGATAGGCAACGTTGCACAGTGCGACGATGCGGACAAAAATCGGTAAAAGACACTTAACTTTAAATTATGAAGATAGTACCACTGACATAGGAAAACCCTTTGGCAGTATCAAAGTAAAACACTCGAGGAATAAGAAAATGTTAGATCTCAGGTTTTTTTTTGCGTATTTTTCGAAATAACTTCATTTGAAGTTGGCAACCTCGAACTAGCCCTATGTTCTCCAATGTATAAGCAACGTGAAACACTCAAACTTTAACTTCAAATATATCTGATAGTCGCAAAAAGTCGCAAAATCTTTTTCCTGGAATTGAAGTTGGATATGTGAAGATTAAGAAAATGTCAACCACCCAGAGCATTTTGCGTTTCAAGCGAGAAATCTTCATCTGAAGCTGACGTCTTTTCCCTAGTATTTTTTATGAGCAAGTGATTCTCGACCCATTTCCCGCCAACTTTCTACCATACTTTCTACTTAGGAAAACCCTTTGGCATTATCAAAGTAAAACATTCGAGGAATAAGTGAATGTTATAACTCAGGATTTTTTTGCGTATTTTTCGAAAAAATTTAATTTGAAGTTGGCAACCTCGAATTGCCCTATATGCTTGCCCATCTCCCGCCAACTTTCTACCCAAATTTGAAGTAATTTTGAGAAAAAAATTTGAAAATGAACCATCATTGTGAGTCAAAAATATCTTTAAGACGACAAACTCCAAAAAAAATATGCGGATGTCAAGTTGTGAATTTTTTATTTTTGTCCACTGAGGGCCGCACTGTGCTCCGCGTCGGGGGAGGGGGGGTAATAGGAGGAATAAAATTGTTCGGGGGGGGGGGGGGGGGGGGGGGGGGGGAGGGGGAGGGAGGCGTGGCGGGACGGATCCTCTCCGTGAGAGGTCGCAAGTGCAATAAAAGTGTTATTGAAATTGGTGAAAGTTTTGAATTTTTCCGGGAAGCGAATTAAAACAGAGGCGCGAGTCGAGGCTTTGAACTCGTAAAAGAATAAAAATCATAAAGCTCATAAAAATCGGCAGCGCGACGAGCTAAAACGATTGTCGGGTCGCTGGGAAGGTGGCAGGAATTCTGAAAACCAAGCAAAACTCGGGTGGGAACGGGGAATAGTTTCGTCTACACCCACTCAACCCTTCAAGCAATTTCCCTCAGTTTTGCACACTTTTTCCTCCTTTTTAAGACCTCCGATTCCATTGATCCGTTTTGAGCCTTGTTTTTTCTTCGGGAGGTAGAACTTCTCCATCCTCAGAATCACGGGATCTTTTCATCAGTTGGAGGAGAGGTCCAAGCTTGAAAAACAGATCGTTAAAAAAGAATAAATAAGTAGCTTGTTTTATTACTTTTACTTAATTGATTCTTCATAAGCCCAGTTTATCTCCAAAATTTAATTTAAATGAACATAAATTCTGTCTCCCTAAACAAATCTACTGCCCATCGCCATCTATAGGCAAACGTATAATATGCTTTATTCAAGAATTAAAAGGAGGCTCTTGTGGATTTAATTTTCAAACTTTATTCTTTGCCTGACCTTCCCGGATGTATTTTAGAACTTCTGATGAAAATCCTTGGGTTAGTAATTCATTCAATATGAGACTCAAAAATATGAAGTTCTTGAATGATTGTGGAAGTAATGAGAATAGGCTTTGAATATGATTTACATGTCTAAAGTTGTAGAGCCTAATACTTAATCGATGTTCAATGGCTAATTTCTGAGTGGGTACACTTCACAAGTCAATCGATCTCGAAATTAAAAAAAAAAAAAAAAAAAATAACACTTCCAAACCACGTGTCTCACTTTGCAAAGTTGCGTTTCGAATCATACTTAATTTTTTAAATTGAACAGTGCTGAACATCAATCCTTCAAAATTTCCGTGACTATTTCACTGTATGCGAGGAAAATTCTGTGAAAACTCCAAGGAGTGATGATGATTTGTTCTCGTGTGAATAGTGTTTGGAAAAAAACCTCGCATTCGACTCAGCTATCGATTTCTGTTCCGAATGCGAGGTTTTTTCCAAACACTATTCTGCTTCCATTTCTCTGAATTTTGCCAATTTGTGGGTTTAGAATGATTCTTCAGGCTCATGCGCAGGGGTTTTTGTCCTTCTTCTTGCTAAAAATTCAAAATCTGCCGAGATTTTTTACCTAAAAGATGCGATATATCGCATGACAGTTCGACCACTTCTTTTGAGCCTGACGAATCACCTTAACCAATGTATAACACCAACCGAACTGGACCGAACCCCTCCCCCGGAAGAAGCTCAACCACAACAATACCCCGGATGAGAAGATCTGGAATTTTCCATGCTTTTCGGGGAGCTTTGAAATCTATTCGCGGCGCCGCGGCACTTGTCACCGGCCGGCCGGCACGGAGGCCCGCCATGCGTAAGTGCCGGCATTCAGGAGTCGTCGAGCGTGGGCGGGGGTGTAGTATCAGAGTGAGCGCTGCAATCTGCAAAGCCTCTAATTGAACCACTACCGGAGTGGTGAGAGCTCAAATGATTCATTTATCATGTTTTCAACACGGTTTACCCCTCGACGCCGAGATGAATTTCCATGCAGTGGGCTCCAATCAGTGTGCTACAACATGCGGCCCGCTCCTTTTCTATCGTAAACAGCAAAAACGCCGTAACTCAACTCAAAATGTTGTATTTTTTCCGGGGGGGGGGGGCTGGGGGGNGAAGCCCCCCCCCCCCCCCCTCGAAACCAAAAAAAGGAGGAAGGGAATGAAGAGAAGAAGAGACAGAAAATAAGAAAAGGCGAGAAAAGAGCAGGAAGTTTGAACTTTCAAAATGCATTCAAATAGAGTTAAAATTGTTAAAATTTTCAAAGCACCTTTGGAGCATTTTGAATTTGTGCCCCGCACCATTGCGCCTTTAACTTTGCAGATGCAACACGGACATTGATAAAGTACAAATAGTTGTATCTCTGTGCCGTAATCAACGAGCGTCATTTTCCTTGCTCCATTTCCATGTTGTGTTGGTTCTGTTCTTCTTGCTTTTAGTGGTGCGCTTCTGAGCAATACAGCCGAAGATAGGTAGTCCGACCTCGTTTTTAAAACTTTTCTCCCAATTCAGAGCGCTACCTCACTGGCAGATTAAGGTGGAGTACTGCGAGTTCACGCCTCGCGCCATCGCGCCTTCAATTTTGCACACGCAACACGGACATCCATCAAGCACGAATAGTTGTATCACTGCGCCGTGATCAACGCGTCCATTTGATTGTTCTATTTTCACATTGCGTTTATTCTCATTTGTTTTTTTTGTAGTGGTGCTTCAAAGGCTATGTAAGCAACACAACCGAAGATAGTAGAGACGTAACTGGCCCTCTAACTTCTCTCCTGAATCCGTGCAAACCTTCGTGGCAGCGTAGAGCGTCGAGGAAACCCAAACATCTATACTATAAGCTCTCAAGCCTCTAGGCCGATTTTCATGATTTTGCGGTCATCGACACATGATGGTCTCTAGACAAGCCCTCTCTATTCAGATTGTGGAGATATGGCCCAGGTTTGTGTATATTACGTGGTGAAGCTGTGAATTTACCCATTTAAATAATATACACGAAGAAAAAAATCTCTTGCGTGGGACCCGAACCTGTCTGTATTTGTCCATTTTCTCTTCAGGGGTTTTTCCCAGAAGGAAGGGGGTAACACTGGAAAAAAAAACACATTGTGTCTAGAGTCCAGACTCTTGAAAACATTGACAAGAAAAAATACTCTTGATTCAATCGGATGTTTGCTTGAATCAAAACGAAATCCGCTTAAATTAGAGGCTTGGTTCTTGATTTAAGCTAGATTCTGATTGAATCGAGAGTACTTTTTCTTGTCGATGTTTTTAAGAGTCTGGACTCTAGATACAATATGTTTTTTTGCCAGTATATTTGTGATTTTTGAGCAGTCTTACCTTATTCAAAACCTGTCTGTATTTGTTCATTTTTTCTTCAAGGGTCTTTCCCAGAGGGATTGGGGTAAATAGAAAATCCGACGCATAAGTTTCTCCCCCATATTATTCTCGTATATTGTACTGGTTCCGATTTTGCCTTCGGTTGCCTGGTTTGTTAGCATGTACGACAAGTTTGGGAGCCCCTGACTTAATGGTTCCTGCAAGAATCTGACGCGAAGCTCGCTGCAAGCTATCACCGACCTCACGCCCGGCAAAATGGGCGGAGGGTGCGAAGGGGGGCATATTTGTATGAGCCGCGCGGTGAATGGCGAATAATTCGAGGGCGCTCACTTCCGCGATGCAAGCGCATATCGGAGTGTGTTGCCGGCTGCCTACCCGGCCGGCTCCTAAGGTGAGAGCGGATTTACGATTAGCTACCCCTCTCGGCCCATCATCAATTTTATCCAAATAAAGAAGCCACCGCGGACAGCGTTGCCTCATCTCGCCGTTAGCACCCGGGTCCGGGTTCACAGTATCCCAACTGGTAGGTAATGCTCGGTGTAGCTTCGACATTAGCCTATGATCAACTTTAAAAACTATTGAAAAGTGGACTCGTCAAAGACTAGCCGTCCTTGAAGCGGACTGGAATTGTCGAAACGCGTCGGATTAACAAACCCTCGGACTAGTGGGTTTTAAATTGTATTAACCTTTGAGGTTGAAAATATAATTAAATCGGGAAAAATTCAGTCAATTTTTAACAGTGGCTTACACGGAGAAAAAAACTTGGTGCGTGGGACCCGAAGTTTAGGTCATATGGATCTCTGAAGTTTTCGGATTGGGCATCTGAACACTTTAGGTCCAGCTGCTGAGGTTTGGATCACACATCTGAAACTTCAGTTTTTACATCTGAAGTACTTCGGTTTTTACATCCGAACAACTTTGGTTCTTACATCCTTCACATCTGCAGTACTTCAGATGTAAGAAATGGAGTTTCAGATGTGTGATCCGAACCTCGACAGCTAGACCTAAAGTGTTCGGATGCTCAATCCGAAAACTTCAGAGATCCAAATGACCTAAACTTCGGGTCCCACGCACGAGGTTTTTTTCTCCCTGTGTCAAGTAACATTCAAATTTTCGTATACTCAGGCTGATACCAATAATTAGAGTACTGCCTACAGTTAAGTATATCAGTTACATTGATAAAATGAAATAATTATGCTTCACTCAAAAAAGGATGATGAGCGGACTGATTTTGAACGCACGTAGATATTCGTATGAAGGCATTAGGCAAGCAAGGTCTTGGTAGTATTAACTGTAGTGGTAGATATTTTGGAAGAAAGTCATCAGTCAGGAGTATCAGGACATCGAAAATCTTTCCCCAAAAGTGTTTCTGGAGCCAAAGATACACCTCACGTTTTTCTCGTGCAAAGCCTGAAGGTACACTTTAACTAATATTGATAATCTCTACTTTTTTGGCAGAAAAAGAGAAATTAAGAGAACACGGACAAATAAGGGTGTTGAGTAGGTGTGAATAGGCGTATACAATGATTGCGTAGAAAGCCCGTTGTTAGAGTAAACTGTCATGTATACAAACAGCGTCAACAAATACTACTGTTGAGATCTGTTAGAGATCTGAAAATTGTTTTCAATTTTAAAGTCAGAAATAAAAGTAGTTTTATCTACGGAGGGATCGGAAGAGATATTTTTTAGAAAAATATCCTCAATAATGTCCATTTAGGAGAGATCAGATGGGACATTACAAACAGTAACCGGATGATTTCCGGGATCGAATTTAAATTTACAAGTAGTAAGTGCACAGTCAAAAAATACTTCTGTTCACAGGGCTCCTGCACTTCTTGTGTAAAATAGAGTACCTGTATAGGGAGAGTAGCGACAGATCTGAAACTCCGAAAGTCCATCAGGCCTTCACCGATGCCTCCGCGAATAAAGTTAGGGCCCAAAAAGGCAGCCAACCTATGAATTTCGAATGTCCAGAGCGATTTACAAATACAATTGTTACGAACCGTCGTTTAGAAAGCATGTATTTGGTTTACTTTTTGCATAAATTTACTTATTTTTGCGAAAGAACGCTCATTTATGTACATTCTTAGCCATCTTGGTTAGAATTGAAATCTGTAGGCTGGCAGTGAAATTTTGTGTGTTAGAAGTTGCTCAGAAGGGTGGCTGCACTTTTGGGCCCTAAGCCCTCCATGAACCGATCTGTCGCTACTCTCCCTATACAGGTACTCTAGTGTAAAAGTCACAGAAGCTTCCCCTATGAGGACAGAGTACTCTGTTCCCACGACCGAGGTTTTGTTCTCACAACAGAAAAATTCTGTAAGTATAACAAAGAAACTGCAGGAGCCCTGTGAACAGAAGGTTCTGTCGTCAGCACCATCTATTTTTTTCTGTGAGCACAAATCACTGAAAATGAAATCAACGCGTATTTCATCTTGAAAAACGGGCAACGCCGTGTGCGACCGTAGCGCTGCGGCGGGGCTGTGGAAAAGCGTGCCAGTCACCCTTTTTTCGACGGCGAGTTTGTTTTCCTGTGTTTCTGTCATATTCGCCCCTCTTACTCGGCGTGCGCCTCCACCCCCGCCCCCCACCCTCCACCCTCGGCCGCGGCATCTGATAGATGAATACATGACGTTGCGTATTTCGCATTTGACTCGACAGCCCAAAAGTGATTAATGAGCGGTCTCTGCACTTAGCTCTCTTCTGCGCGGAAAATATAATTTCGTGTATCGCTATTCTGTCCTCCGACAGGGAGCACGTGGCGCTTGCCGGCGTTTCACCGGTGCTACAACCCCTTTCCTACAACCCCCCTCTCTGCAACTCTTTCACCCCGACTCCTATCACGGGGGAGCAACCGGCTCAAGCTGGGAGTACGGCTTTGAAAATCTCCCTTCGCTGTATTGCAATGAGGTCATTTCAATAAATTCGAGGTGCAGTCCTTTACACAGTTTACATGGAGGACAGAACTACTGTTGAGAGGACTCAACACGGAGAGAAAAACTTAATGCGTGGGACCCGAAGTTGAGGTCATATGGATCTCTGAAGTTTTTGGATCGAGTATCCAAAAACTTGAGGTCCAGCTGCCGAAGTTCGGGTCAGACATCTAAAGTACTTCGATACATACCGAAATGCCTCGATGTCTGACCCGAACTTCGGCAGCTGGACCTCAAGTTTTTAGATACGTGATCCGAGAACTTCAGAGATCCATATGACCTCAACTTCGCGTCCTACGCACGAAGTTTTTTTCTCCGTGAACTTCAGCTCAAATGGAACATCAACGTTTGCGGCTCAGCAGCCTGATAGTTGAAACTATTTCTGGCTTTGTCGTAGAAATAAGACAAAGCGTAATCGTATCTGTACTGTTCAGTAAATTGGTTTTCGGTGAATTTCCGCGTTGACATAAATTTCAACAGTCAAGTCGCAAGGAACCGAAGTTTCAGTCGTGCGAATCATACTACATTCTAGGTAACCGAAGTCTTCGGCATGAAATACAAGCTTTGGTGTACTGAACAAAAATTGTAGTTGCCTGCGGGCTGATTAAGTGATAGACAAAGCTAAAACTAAAGAAGATTTAGAGAGTAGAACAGTCCTATTGGTTGAAAAATTTGAAGGAAAAAATTCGTAATTTTCCCAGGAAATTCACTTTTTGCCGAAGGAAATATGGCAACGTCTGAAGGCTCATACGGCGTTCTTCCTTAGCACGGCATAGTGTTGGACGTTGACGTAACGGCAACGCGACGACTACTTTGTTCCTCGGGTGGAATTAGCCGGTGGGCTGTCATTAAGATATTGCGGGTCATGAAATGCGGGAGATTCGTCGCGTCATGAGGAAAAAAAAGCAAAAGCGCGGACTTTATGGCGGGAGATTTCGTCGCGCCTTTGATGTAAGGGCGTACCTCCGTTTGCACGAGAGAACTGCTGTCCATAAAATGCTGTGCTCTCCAGGGCTCGTGTGGAAATAGAGATAAGTCCTTACATCGGAAGGGCAACGATTTATGGGATCGCGTCGGGACGGACGGGGACGGACCGATGCTCTATTGCGCCGTGGCAGAGGAACTGGGCCGCACGGGGGTCCGCGACCCGCACCGCCCCAAGTCGCGCCCGGCCGCCTCGGGATGCAACCCGCGATGCAGACGACGTTGCCTTACTGGGCGCTGGGGATGCAGTCGGTATACATTCTCATAGGGGTCCATGCACATGTCGCAGGCAAATAGTGAAATCAGGCATTCTGTCAAATGCCTAGGCAGATAGCTAAATTTTGAATGTCTACAAAATTTTGTGAATTTATGGCGGAGAGCTCACGAGTTTTTAATATCTGTGGAAAAATAGCTCATCAAACCGACAAACTCTTTTTGTATCTTCCTCCTGAATTGCTTCTCATATTTTCAAATGTTGAAATTTTAAGAATGCTGTATTCTCTGACATGCTGAAAATTTCAAGATAAGTGTCTACTCAGGAGCTAAAAGTCGTTTAAAATACTATTTTGTGATGCAAATTTTTACTGAGAATTTTCTCTTACGGTGTCAATGAATTATTTTGTCTAAAATTAGGAAATGAATCAGAATTTTAATCTTAGCTAGAATATTTGACAAAATGCCTGATTTTACTATTTGCCTGCGACACACACACTTACAGGAGTGAATATATATGAGAGAAGAACATTTTCTTAGTCGACTGGAAAAGATGTCAAAAATTTCATGAAATTTCGTAACTTACTTGCTGTAAAATCCTGTCACTGGAGACGCGTTTAGGAACTTAGAGCTCCATGATTTGTCGGCAGCGAATTCTGATGATGGAGCTCTAAGCTCCGAAACGTGTCTCTATTAACTTAATATTACCGCAAGTGAGTAAAACGAAATTTCATAAAAATCATATCATGATTGGCCTTTGGTTATCCCCCCCCCAAAGTTTTGAAAAATATGTAAGGAACTAAGATGAAAAGGACAACAATTAGATTCATAACAGCTAATTATGCATAGTACCAATTTTGTTGGGATTTTATCGAAGAAAAAAATATTTCAGAAATAATAATAATAAACTCAATTGTTTTATTCCATGTTCTAATTTGTCTTTAAGTGTTTACTTTTCAAGCAAGTAAGAGTGTGTTGTAGACTTTTTCCAGTGGCCCGTCAGTAGTTCTAATACCGGAAGTGCTCCCTTTTTTGAGGTTGACCCCCCCCCCCCAAAGAAAAATCGAGTAGTATGATGAGAGTTTTTGTGTTATTATTATCAATATAATTATTATTCACTCTTTAAGCTAGTGTTTCCTATCAATTATAATTGACCCTGAAAGAATAAAAAACGAGGGTTTAATTGTTTTTATGAGCAGGCAACATTTTTAGCACAGCCATTTTTGTCGAGTTATATACGAAAAAAATCGGATTCTGAACTTTCAGCGACAAACTCACTCTAGTGTTAAAGGATGAGTTACATTTGGTTTGGCTCATTTTCATAGAAAATGTAGAACGTGACATTTCATTATGATCAAGAAACTGTGTGCCTTGAACATTAGATATTAGAATTTTACGTGGGTTTTTCATTGGAAGACTACAATAAAGCATCCATCTATATTTGAGCGATTCAACTCTTAAAATGTTTATTTCGCACAATGCATAGAGATTGCATAAAATTATCACAGAATTGCTTTGTCTCTGATCATTCAAATTCGACGCCACTAGATAAGCATTATGGTATGGGACTGTTTGGCATCATCGTAGCGCTTCGCTTCATTAAACGGAGGCATGCCGTAGATTGCGGCTCATTACCGTGTGCTGTACTCTACCGCTCTGCGATTCTCTCGCCTGGCTCCTACCAACTTCTCAAAATCGTTCCTCCCTGCTTCCATTCGAATCTTTTCCGAGGAATCTGCCGATTTTCCATTTGAATCAGCGAGTTTGAAAACGACTCACTCTGAAAACCTGTTTTATCGGACACTGGAAAAAAAAAACACTTTGGATCTAGAGTCCAGACTTTTAAAAATATCGATAAGAAAAAATACTCTTGATTTAATCATTATTAAGCTTAAATCAAGAACCAAGCCTCTTACTTTTGAGCGGATTTTCTTTTGATTTAAGTTTAAATCTGATTGAATCAAGAGTCTTTTTTCTTGTCAATGTTTTCAAGAGTCTAGACTCTAGATCCAATGTGTTTTTTTTTTTTTTTTTTTTTTTTTTTTTTTTTTTTTTTTTTTTTTTTTTTTTTTTTTTTTTTCAGTGGAGATGAAAACAATACGGGGACTTGAAAAGGTGTCAAGAAAAGGAAGATCAGTTATAACTGTGAAGGCGTGAATTTCAAACAAATTATGATGAACTACGATTTGAAATGAGGAATTTGTAGATCAACGGAAAGCTAACCTTTTAAATTAAAAATAGAATTGTGCTGATTAACACTATTCTGTGACGGGGAAATCAAGGCAAAAAATTTCCAAAAATTTCAATTACAGTCAAAAGTTTAAACTCTTATGAGAATCATTGTAACATTGGCGGGGGGAAAGTATAGCTCAGACACATGTCTCGAATACTAAGCCATTCAAATTATCCAAGAGAGTTTGTGAACCCCAAGATTTAAGAGGCTGAAATTTCACCCTAAATGAAATACAAAGCAATTATTTCTGTTGGCGCGTATACGTAGTATACCGCCTTTGCGATCGTTTCGACCCCCCCCTCGATACAATAACCGAGTCCCCTAGTTCCTTACCGAAAAGTGACTACCGCGAACTTCTGAGATTTTCCAAAGCGTGTAAAAAGTTTACTAATCCGTCAATAATAATGATTAAAATTTGTTTCTCATTCTGGGGCTCGCTAGTTTATGTGTAATGAATACCAAGAGTCTACGTTTCTTGTTTTTTTTTAAAAAACCTTAGAATGGGGCGCGCTGATTTAAAATATGCATATATAAGCGGAAGCAAGCGAACTGATTCGAGGATGGCTGACCAGTTCGGCACTCCTTGAATGAGAATTTCACTCACTCCGTTTTGTTCACAACGTTGCTTTGACGTATCTCCACAACACTGTTATCCTTTTCAAAAGTTGGTACTCCTTGCTCTGATAGCCGGGGCCACCAGGATAGTGGTAAGCGCAATCTGTGATGAGCCTCGAGACTCATTAGACCATTTGCTAAACGTGGCTCATACAGGAGTCCACTAAGCCCTCTCGTCCCCACGCTCCTGATCACTGCGTCGGCGTCACGAAGAACAATGGGCCTTGGGTCCCAACGCGGCCGATACCCGTACCCCAATTACTCACGCTTCATTAACCATTTCACCGTCACGCTAGGATTCATCCAATTTTCAAAAAAAATTGTTTTGCATGTATTTAGCAATTTTTTCCTTACTCTCCGTTAAAACACAAATAAAAAGAGACCTCATTCATAAAAATCGGCCGAATAGAAGAGAAGTTACAGTAATCGAAATCCGAAGAAATCAACAAAACCTCGACTCCTCGATACGAAAAATAAAATGAAGGGGAAAAAAAGAAAGTATAAATTACAATTAAATATAATTGACCTCAAAATTTGACAAACAATTCATTTATATACCTAACGCTGAAAAAACTGGGAGAAATTACAAAAAATTTGCCTCTTGCAAGGGGCTTCTTTGTAAGAATTTTGACCTGAAGACAACGGTCGAATAACAGCAGTACTCCATACAATACACGGTGTGCCTGAACGAGTTAAACATTTTTCATACGTCCAAATCGAAAAATCTTTATATTTTTAACTACAATGTTTCTTGAATCGTTTAAGCAAAAAAAAAAAAAAAAAAAATTCCGTCGAGATTCTGGAACGCAAAGGCGCTTTAAAAGTATTCTGGGGCTATAATAGCTAAATCACCGGTAGTAAATTCGTTATATTATTAAAAAGAAATTGGCTCCATAGTTTAATTCCTTAGTTTCTTGAATACGATTATTTTAAGCACTTAAACATTTATACCACCAATTTTAGCCATGGGGTGATTTCCTGAGAGCCGATAATATCACGAATTTCTCATAGAACCCCTCAACAGTGGCTTGCTTTTTTGGCAGCCGATTCGGCCATCGAACCGGAGTTTAAATGGAAGCTGATAATAACCCAAAGCTCTGAGAAAAATTTTGAGATGAGTATAAGAACGGTTTGTTGTAAGTAGCGAGGAGAGGCGGGCAAAGCGGCTAAAATCCTATCTAATTTTTACAGTTTTTCTGTTGAATTAATGTTGCCGCGGGCTTCTGACTGTCCACACATAGTTCTGTTCAGCATATCGATACATAAGTATTTACATTTTACATACGTAGAATCTAATTTTCACGTCGGGGAGTTGACATATTTTGATTTTTTCGATTTTATACGGAAAATTGATGGTTTTTCGGGATTGAAATTATTATTGTTTCATGAAAAATAAATGCACCCAAAATGACTATAGCATATTGATTCTTACACATTTGCACTCACAAAATTGGTTGGTAAATTCAACGAGTGGGTGCATCGACCTGGTATATCAAGTTTCTGCAATTTTTTACGGCAAATCAGTAGATTTTCGGGATGTAGATTGCTTACTTTCAATTCATGAATGAATAAAGCAACGACATGGTTGAACTTCTTTGCATGGAAAGACGTTTAAAATAACAAAATCAAGACGTATTTAATGCAATTGCATTTATATCGAGTCAATTTCTTTTCAATAATATAACGGGATTTTTACTACCGGTGATTTGGGTATTTTAGCCCCAAAATACCTTTAAATCGACTTTATCTTCTAGGAGTTCGACAGAATTTTTCCTTTCTTCGCTTAAATTATTCCGTAGCACTTTTCTTCAAGAATCTGATAAGATTTTGCTTGAGGCAGATCAAAAAACTTAAATTCGATCGAATAGCTTTCTACTTTCACAATACACGGTCTCGTCAAGGTGCGTCTTTGACCTCGCAGTGTTGGATCGTAAATTCTCTTTTTATGCTGTTTGCCTATTTTGAAATCTCTGTAAATGAAAACTAAAGGGGTTGATATGTGCGAGTTAATGACGCGCCTTATCAACACATTGTGTTGGAGTTCACTGCTTGTTTATGGTTCATTCTTTTTGTAACTCAAGTCCAATTGAAGAAACGTACAAAGGTAGCTCTCGTCCTTGAGTATTTTGATTTTCTTTCTTTATTACGTGTGTTATTACAACGTTCAAAATTGTCCAGTAGATTTTATTCTTGCACTGACTAAAAAAAATGTTTTAAGCCAATCCGCGCAAAAATTCTACCCATTAATACTGAAATTTTTGAGTGGGAATACGCCTCCGAGCAAGAAACGAAATAATTTGACTGCATTTTTGACGAAAACAGCGAGGTATTATAAGAAACCGGGCTAACTTTAAACACTAAATCGATCCGGGAAAAAGAGAAGAATCATACAAAACTGAAAAGGGGAAGAACTCACCATGCTTTGAGAACTCAGGGCTTTATACGTTATAGCAATGCCCAAAAAAATTCCTATTGCATCGCAAGATACTATGATACTATGAATATTCTTCACTAAAAATATCCCATGGTAAAAAGAGTGTTCCAAAATACTATAGACCTAAAGCCGGCTGTAAGATTTCCAATAGCTTCTGTAGCCGGCTGTACAATTTCTTATAGCCTTTTATAGCCGATGGTGATTAAGCAACAGCCAGACGATAAAGGTTATGCTAAACATTACTAAATACGGATACTAGGACTTGGGTAGTTTCTGGACTACCGCCCTCTTTTTGTGCCGTAGTATCTTGATTTATTTAGCGAAGAATGCTCCGTACTTTTGAAGGATGCCTGTCATTCTTAATATGTTGGAGCGCCTTCAATTTCTTATGATACTGTGCAATACCTCTGGTGTGAAATAGTTGCTTCAGACCCCGTGGCACGCTGCGGCGCGGCGGGCGGGCAGAGAGCGCGAAACGTGCATTGGTGCCTACAAACCTAACAGGGATACTTCAAGCATTGCGCAATGCGTGAAGTATCCCTGTTAGGTTTGTAGGCGCCAGTGCGTCGTCGCTCCGCTTTGTGTTAGGCTCTAATATGTAATCTCGCGGAGTTCGCGTTTTTCAACTCATAATTCTGAAATGTTTGCACACTCTGTATGGATTATTCTCATTTTAATTGATGAAAAAAAATGTGTTTTAAAGGGAAATATAATGTGTGTTTTGTAAATATTAAGGTAGTTCCGTATAAAACTTAATGATTTCCAAAACACACGAATTTCTACACAATTTTTAAGAGCCTTTTATAGCCAATGGCGATAAACTGTAAAGCCCGGCGATAGAAACTATAGCCCGACTGTATACTTTTTTATAGCTTCGTATAGCCCGGCTATATGATTTGCTCCGCTTTCTACAGCCAGCTATATGATTTTCTATAGCCTTCTTTAGTCGGCTATAAGAACTATTATGGTATTTTGAAACGCAGTTCCTATCGCCAATTTTTACCAGGGTCACTTTGTCCAAAAAAGATTAGATTTTCTTTTTTAAAAACAAAAAAATAGTCCAGTCGTTTTGAATGTAATTTGTGCTGATTAATAGATAATTGATTTCTGGGATTTCTTGAGTTCCTTTTGATTTAAACAGGGGTTTTTCTCAGGAGCCGTTCATATAATGAAGAAACTTGGCAAAATTTTAGACCCCTTTTCTCCTGTAAGAGGCATCCCCTATCGAGCTTTTCAGAAAATAACACGGAAGCTTGGAAAAGTCACGAAAATAAATTTTTCCCCCTTCATTTTTTTTTGAAAATTCTATTCATCTTCAAAGTGAGAGGCTGACGTAAGACTAGAATCGACTGCCCCCCCTCCCCCATACTTTCTCGAAAGATTCGACCGGGGAAGTTCAGACCCTTCCCAAGTGGCTTAAGTAGCACTTGAACGGCCACTCATTGTACTAAGTATAGCCGAAATAATTACTGTATAAATGTTCCGAAAGCTTTCTTCGGGCTTGTACGTACACACCACTCATCTCTCCGAAGCGGAAGGGGATGAAGCGTGAGCGGAATTATAGGCTGAGGGAAGACAAACAAAGAAGTAGATTTAGTAGGTGGTGTATTGACAGAGGCGCGTCCGAGAAACCGGGCGCGGTCCACCGTTCCGCCGACGATTAAACTCAAATTTTCAGCTTTAGGGCCTCTCGATCTGCGGCGGTATTTCCGTTTGACGAGAGCTATAACAATAAGGGAAATATCACCTCCAGTTAAGGCCGCGATCCGAGCCGCGTGTGGCATGTGGGTGTTATTGTTGATTCGCCGGCTTGTGGACGATGTTGCAAAGTTTTATTTCGAAATCTTTATGGTTTTCATTTTCAGGTATTATTATTTTTATTATGTTGCAGGATTAAAATCAAATCAGTTATTTTTTCAAAACAAAATTCGTGGAAAGTCACATGTAGAGTACCTGTATAGCGTGCAACGATATGAAGAAGTATGTGGTTTCCCAGCTATGCGTGAAGTAAGTAGCAAAGTCAGAATGCGATGACGAGAAGGTGCTGTAGGGTGTGATACCACTATTCGACCTCCTAGGAGCTCGGTGTGCCTATTCATTTCTTTGAAGGCGTTTTCATTTCTCGTCGCTGCACGCTATACATTTCTTCGGAGGAGCGAGCGCAGCGTGGTAACAAGCTGATTTTCATTTCGAACTGTTTCTCCTCCGATGAACTTTTCGCGTATGATGTCTGATGCGATGCCACTGTGTGTGCGTAAGACTACATCTGCAAATATTCACGAAGAAAGGAATTACGAATTTCGTGAAAAACCAGTGTTTTGTTCTTTTAAGTAAACTTTCTAGGAAATTTTACTCAACTTGATCCAGATAACTTGGGAAGTATTCAAATTAATTGATCAGAGTTAATTAATTTTTGTACCGCCAAAAATCACTTAAACTACCGTGCTGGGGTAAAACTCCAATTGATCATTCGAGTGTTGCCAAATTTCCTCCGATATATTTTCGTTTTCGAGGAAAATTCCGCGTATGTTTCCTTGGACTTTTCATTTATTTCAAATTAAAATTGCGAAAAAATCGTCAGCAAATTTTGATTAACTATATTCACAATTTTCCACGGAAATTCGTTTTTTATAGAGGGAAAAATGGCAATTTCTAAAGGCTTATATGGCGTTTTCCCTCAGTACGGCGTCAAAAATTTACGCGGTTTATCAGAAAAAATCGTAAGATACAAGTCTCATTACTTAGTAGACTTAAAGGTTTACGAAAATGAAAGCATTTTGGATTAATGCTTAGAGCTGTACATAAAGTTGATTTGGAGGCCTAGCTTGGTGATCGTATTTGGTGGGTGTCCGCATTGCACACCTAAGAACTTGTAGGCGAACTGACGGTCATTTTGCTTAGAGTAACGTAACTGATACGTGAGACCGGCGTCTCTGGTAACATTCAGTGGCGTGGCGTGCTTTGCGATATATCGATTGTTATGCCATTTAAACCTATGGAATAGGATCGATAAACAGGGTGTTCGCAACGAACACCTTAATAATCGATTCTTCACCAAAGGTTTAAATGGCATAACAATCGATACATCGCAATTCACGCCACGCTACTGGTAACATTGTATTCTCACATTCAACATGAAGTTCGCTTTCAGTGTCGAAAGTTCAACAGCTTTTTAATATTTTCTACTCTTGCCCATCAAGAAGATTGTAAAGCAAAAGAAACTGGCAACAATTGTAACAGATGGAGACAAAGCCAGAGGGGTGGCCAGTCAGAACCGGCCGAAAGGAGGCAGCTAATTGTGGGATGTGAGTGGGCGTATAAGGCGTAATCCAAAGACCAAGTGTGTGCTTGCCTATCAGTCGCGGCGTGCCGAAAAATTTTGGAGAGGCTTTGCGGCCGGTTTTAAGTACTTACGTCGGCGATGAATGCAAAACAAACCCGAAGAGCAAAGGTCAGCCAAGGGCGGCGATTTAATTAGACGGTCTCGCCGGCCGGAGCTGAGCAGAGGCGGGACATCGGGGAAATGAAGAAGAGGAGGGGGTGGCCTACATATATAGGGTGCTAGTCTGGAGTTAGGCAAATTTTATGGTTGTGCTCTGGACATTTTTAGCGAAAATTCGCGAAGAATAACCGATTGGGGCATACTTGTGCAGTAGCGTTTTTTATCCGGAATTTGTTTAATACTTCTCCTCGTTCGTCTTCTTCATTTCCGAGTGTAGCATCATCGACTTTGACAGGAGGGAACCACATCACAGTATGGCCGAACCAGAAAAAACGTTGAAAAGGATACAGATAATTCCTAAAGACCAATTTTTAACGTAGGCTAAAAATCCTCCGAGTGGTAAAAGTTACCTGTCTACGGATTATTTTAAGTGTCATTGTTAATTAATGTCTTGTCTAAGTCCCATCAAACAAGACATAATTGGACGCATTTCTGTCAAACGGAACTATATGCATTATGACGTGAGCCCTGTTATGTATATATTCTTATGGGGCTCAGGGCTCATGTCATAATGCACATATAGTTCCGTTTGGCAGAAATACGTTCCATTAACACTTGGCATAATGTTATGGTTTCCTCCAAAAAATTGTTGGTTGAAATCGATTCACACAACGAGACGTTAAGGAATCTACTTTGAGCAAAGTATCAACACGTGCACTCGACAATGATCGATAGGAAACAAATTATTCGGATGGCTGTATTATGTCTTCGCTACTGAACGAATGTTTCTTATTAATGCTTATATTTTCTGCAAGTTTTTATTTCCAAATTTAAAATTTATTTACCAATTTCACGATGTAACGTCGTGTGCTGGTTTTTATTTTAATTTCTTTTTTATTTTTAATTCTTTTTGCAGTTGATAATGGTGCCGAAGGTACCGAAACGTCCTGCCTTTATATTTTGTATTTTTAGCCTTGTTTCCGCTTTTTCCTGTGTTTTCGATTGTCGTTTCCGTTTCGGGCTGCTTTCACATACCCTTTGTTTTCCACTTTATTTCCAAATTGACCGGTATTGGATTCTTTTTCTGCCCCATCACTTTTTGAAGAAAAATCATGCGAAGAAACGCTGTAATATTCGTATGACATCTTCTGCGCTCCATTTGAGCCAGGGCTCGTATATGGACCTACCGCAAACACACGACAAAAATCGAGCCAAATCCAGCCTAAAAATAGATAGCTAAGTCTGAGGAAAGCCTAAAATAAGTAGTTCCGGTAACGTCCAATTATCCGGCGACACCCCGTATAAGGGTTCTAGTGAGCGACAGCCGTGTGTTTTACAGCCCTCGTTTGTCCATCCCGTCCGTCCGTTGTCACTGACCTGGTTAGCGGCCCACATATCCGCCGCCACAATATGTCCCGGCCCGCCGCACGCCGCTCGAGTAGGCGTCGTCGAAATTCCCGCCTAACCACCCCCCATCCCCGCCTAACCAC
>NW_017566682.1:41552-63269 GCF_001854935.1 Bemisia tabaci
CCCCCTCCCCGCCGTGTCTCGTCCCGGGTTCGACACGCGTATTCGTCGCCGGGCGAGGCCGCATCTCACGCACTTTCGCTCGTGCTTACTGTCTGGAGACTGTTTACACGCGTGACGTAAGCATGGAGATTATATGGGCGGCTTTAGCTAGAGTACTTAAACACGGTTCATGAGGTTTTTTTCTTTTTGCGAGAGCTTAGCCGTTATATGGAGCGCTTTTGGACATCAACCCGCCATGAGGCTGCACTGAACAAAAATGTGCTTGGCGCAAGAATGACGATTCTTGAATTCGCCGCCAAGAATTTTTTTATTCTGATTTTATTCTGAAGCTGAATTCTTCTTGATACAAGAAAAATACTGCTTAGGTTAAGCAAAAAAGTAGCTTATATTAAGCAGCGAAATTCTGGATTTAAGAAAAAATACAAATTTAAGATTCTCTTTTTTCAATGCGATTATCGAAATTGATGGACAAAGCTGTAGATAGAGAAGGCGAGGGGAAAATGGAGCGATCCTATTGGCTGAAACGGGTGCTTCTTACAGACTACGGTGGAAAATGAAGCCGTAACTAAAGAGGCTCTTGTAGATTATTGTCCTATTCTATTTAGTGAGGAAAAGTGAGAGTATTGCAGAGAATATTTTCGAGATTCTTCAAAATTTCTATAGACGACAGACGAACAGTTCTATCGAAAAAAATAACTTAAAATCGTTAAGTAACGCTTCGCTCTATACCCCCCCTCCCCCTACTCCCAATAACGCCACGTAACGCTGGCAAAAATCCCCACCCTCCTTTGAAGCGTTAGTTAATTTAGGGACGGTACTTTAGTTAGTCTATTACATGACTGCTTATCCATCGCAACACCCGAATCCACCCATCGGATCGCTCCATCTTACATTTCTCCTTTTATCTATCATTTCGTGTTTCAATTTCAATTAGCAGCCCGCTGTAGAATTTAAGAGACGGCGAGTGTTGATTGCCTCGGCGGCAAACCAGTCGTTTCGATATGTTGGTGAGTAGAATACCTTTTTGGGAAATATTAGCCCATGATTTCATCTTCAATTTATTTGAGATCGATTGGAGGAGGAAATTAATGACATTCCAAGACTTACCACGCCGAAAACTCTGTAATTTCTCTATATCGAGCTGTCGAAGAAAAAACGGGCCGACGCGACGATTTTGGAGAGGCTAACAGTCAACATTAAGCCATCGATGAGATTTTTAGGGCTCTACTTTGATCATGTGACACCAGTGGCGTGGCATGCTATGCGATAAATCGATTGTTATGCCATTTAAACCTATGGAAAAAGATCGATAAACAGGGTGTTCGCAGCGAACACCACGATAATCGATTCTTTACCATATGTTTAAATGGCAGAACAATCGATACATCGCAATTCACGCCACGCCACTGTATGACACCGGCTAAAGAACTTAACTCCATTTTGATGTTGCCTCCGAATTTTCCCTCGCAAATTGAATTTTCAACAGGAGAGTTTTGGGCCTCTCTAACCGAAAACCTCACTGATTTTTCTTCTAATCTTTTGCAAAAATCGGACAAATTTTGGACAAAAATTGCTCAGGTATACTCCGGTAAAAATTTAATTCTTTGCGTCTGATTTGGAACCTTGGAATGGAGTTACTTTCCTTCGTCCGGAAAACGACGATTTAATTTAATTAATCACATTATAGTGTCCATCGGATAAATATATAGATCGACGTCACGACTGGGTGTCATTTCGATAAAACCTCTTTTCCTCCAACTGCAGTTCTGGACCTATCGGCCTGAGGCTCCATGGTTCGAGATAGTCGCGTTAAAATAATAAACATTCTCATGCTGCCTTGCTGTGGTAGAACGCAGTATGTCCATTCGAGAGTTGCCAAATTTCATCGGATAAAATATGCACTTTTGAAATTTTTTTTTTGCAATTCTCCTTGAAATGTTCAGGTATTTTAGATTAAATTGAGAAAAAAATTGACCGAAAAATTTGAAAGAAAATACTGACCATTTTCCTAGAGCGTTCGGTCTTTGTTGAAGGAAATATTGCAATGTCTGAAGGTTCATACAGCGTTATTCCTTAGCACGGTAGCATGGTGGATCCCAGTGAGTTTTCTCTTCCGTCGCACAGTCAACTAGAGTCAACTAGACAGGTTGGACATGAAATTTTTGACTAAAACTGCAAATTTTGTTGTTTATTTCGTCATATTTTAAACTGTAAGGAGTGCCCCTAGAAGAAAATTTCACGAGGAAACCATTGAAACCACTTCTTGAACCTCAAAGTTTTGTATACACGGAGTTATTAGAGTGCAAAGTTTCCAAAATTTGTCCGACCTTTCCTATTGACCCGACCCATTGTGCGTCGCGCTCGTAATGCTCGGCCCCAAGCGTTGCGGTTATGCCGTGCTCCCTCATTTCGTCCCTCCTCCGACGTAAGGGCATATCTCGATTCCCGCATGAGCCTCAGAGAGCATTAAGGTATATGGAGAAGAGGGTTCACGCGGGAATCGAGATACGTCCTTACGTCGGAGGACCGACGATTTTTACCCGCCTCTCCACGACTGCAACTGCTGAACTTTCCCACGCAAATATTTGTTTAATCTCGAGAAGTGATATTTTCCTTGCTGGATTTCGGACTCTCACAATGCTTGCCGACTGTCCTGGAAAAACACTTCTGAAAGGAAGGCGAAGAGACTCGAGAACGCGGTTGTAAAATTGAAGCGGTGCACAGTGGATCGAGTCAATACGAGAGGTCGGAAAAAATGTGGAAACTTTAAATGCTTACAACTCCGTTTATACGAAATTTGGAGGTTCTGAAAGGGGTTTCATTGGATTTCTTGTGAAATTTTCTTCTTAAAGCACCCCTTGAAATTTAAAATGTGACGAAATAAACATCAAAACTTGCAGTATTGGTCAAAAATTTCATGTCCGACCTCTCTTTCTGACCCGATCCACTGTCCGGTGGTTCAGATCAGCCTGCACTAGTGCACTACGTCGTCTCTTGGAAGACAGGAACGTAAGTCCATACCAAGGTTGCCAAATTGACTCAAACAAGTAATACATTTTACAAACTTGCATCTGCGCAATTTTTATCCACAATTTTTCTGATTCTGTCGTGAAATTTGAGGGAGAATCAGTGGTATTATCAGTCAGAATTGCCAAAGATTCTCAGGGTTAATATGCAATTTGCGAGCCGAACTTTGGCAACATTAAAATGGACTCACGTTATTTCAATCCTAATCAATAAAACCTCACACACTAAAACTCATTAAATTGTATGAAAATCGTGAATGACTCATGCACTGAACACTTTGTATGATTCCGAGTAGTTCGATTTAGATCCTCTTTTTTTTAAGAATTTGTGCGATGTACCTTTAACCCTTCTGTTCTTCAGAATATACGCTAGGTTTGATGCAAAGAACCTAATTTTGGCTGCGATAGGATTGCGCGAATTTTTTTAGTACTGGAAACTCACATGTTTGCTCGCGAATATTCAATATTCAACGAGGAAGCGTTAATCTGGCAACCTTGGTAGTTTGTGGTACATAATTACATCGCGGAATATTGTTCGTTCCTTCCTTACTTACAGGCATGTCTTCCTTCGATGGACAGCTCTCTCAGCACGAATGGCCCAGAGAGCTTCAAAAAGTGAAGTAGGGGGGGCCTGCAGCCGTCAACCACTGAAAAAAACCACACGTAAAAAATCGTAAACCCGACGGGTGCATCCGAAAGAAAGTGTATATTTATCTCTGATTGCAACGTTTTGCACCACTTCTATGTTTAATTTGCAATAAATGTTTTTAAAAGTTACACACAGTTTTTCTGAAAAGTATCCGCGAATTTACTTAACAGATATCAACTAAAAGTATCCAAAATTTCGACGCGATATTTTCGTTCGTTTTCTTTCTTTTTATGTGTCCAATGGGCCTGTTGCATGCAAGAGATACAGCCGTGCGAATAGACTTTTCAGAGGTTAAATGACACGAAAATTACGATGGTTACATTAAAAAAGTCTGAAATACACTCCTTACTGCGCAATTTGCGTTGTCAGGAACGCGTTTTTTCAAATTTCCCGCGTCTGGGGGCAGTTTTCTAACGGAAACAATTAACGGCAACTCGCGGCTATTTCCGGTCAACTAAAACTGACAACATAACCTAAAAATCGGAGCTCGTGATATCGTGAAATGAAATGTAGGAGGATTGCGTTGGATATTTAAAAGTTGATCGATTTGGATAGCGCATAAAGCGTATCTAGACCACTATAAGAGATCACGTTGGGTTTGTAAACAAACTGAAGGAAAAAATAATAATAACAACAACAACAACAACGACTCGGTATCTTCCGGAAATCACCGAGTCCGCCGTTTGCTCGTTTCCGGTGATTAGAAAATTGCCCCCAGACGCGGGAAATTTGAAAAAGCGCGCTCCTAACAGCGCAAATTGCGCAGTAAGGAGTGTATTTCAGACTTTTTTAATGTGACCATCGTAATTTCCGTGTCATTTAACCTTTAAAAAGTCTATTCACGCGGTTGTATCTCTTACATGCAACAGGCCCATTGAAAAAAAAAAAAAAATTAAATATCATCCAAGTTTCTGAATCGTTACAATAAGGATATATATTTTCCTTTTAAATATGGTAAAAACTGGAGCAGAGAGTGCAGAATGATGACACGTAGTCCTACAGCATTCCAACAGTCTTGTAGGCGCTCATATGCGTTTCACGCTAACTAGGCGACTGCAGTGCGTTTGGCGCAATGCGAGAAGTATTCATGTGGTCTTGTAGGCGTTAACATGCGCCTGACGCCGACCGTGCTGTTTAGCGTTATGCGTGAAGTATTCCCGAAGTCTTGCAGGCGCTAATATACGTTTAACGCGGGCCGCACTGGGTTTGGCGCTATTATTCTAACTCGCGTTAGGATAATCGCGGCATCGAATAATAGAACTTAAAAGGCCTATGTTGTATTTCGACGCCGTATGAGCATTCCAACGTTGCCTCGTTTCTCCCGAATAAATATTGTTTCAGAGAAAAGTTAGGAAAGTTCTTTGTACCCAGGACGATTATTCAATCTTTTCACTTCATTTATCATCAGAAGGTAAGACATCGATGACTTGTCAAAAAGCTTACCTACACTAGCGCTAAAATAAAAATGCGTTTATTTTCCAACTGCTTCCCGTTTTGCCAAACTTCTAACTTTAAAAAACTGCTTTGAACATTCTTTGAAACATTTTGGATTCGCACATTCCTGAAGCAGATATTAAGGTTTCTATTCGTGCAATCCTGGATTACCGCTAATTTGGTGTAAAGTTCTTGTAGAAAAAAATTGAATAAGAGAGTGAGCATTACCCGCACGATTATGATCCATGCATTGGAATCGGAAACAAGTTCGTTGAAGTACCTGTGAAAACTTTGTTTGAAGAAGTGTGGTAAGTACGCCCGGGTCACTGAGTCCGTACGAGTTGCTTCATATAAAGTGCATTGAACCCTTCCTTGGAGATCGCATGAAAACCGACTCTCGCCAAGTGTCGACTCCTATTTGCCGGATCCTAATAAAATACTGTCTATTTTTGAAATGATGTTTCGTCCGTTTTTGGATTCTGCCGACTCGACTCCCAGGCTAGGCCGCTAGGTCCCGACTCGAACGCAGTCTTCTTCGACGATATTTATAATTCCGAGCTTCCTCTTATTTTATTCCCGCCGCTTTGTTCTTATTTACTTTATGTCCCCGAGTCTTGCCTCTGTCAACTGTCCGCAGGGCAGGGCCAGTGGACTTCCGATCTCCGCCCATGAAGCGATACCGCGTTGCCAAATTTCGTGGATAATCCCCCGCGCCCCGTTTTGCGTGGAGTATGCGGGATTCGCGGCACGATCGTGAGCCTGCGCGGCGATGATCAATGCAGGCATAAACAACACTTGTAACGTCAGCTAGTACAAAGCGGAATTTGGACTACAAAGGCGAGGCTCCGGGCTCCAAAAACGCGGTTTTTCATCGGAAAATAGCTTTTGGCGTGGTATCATCGGTGGCGGAGGGATCGGATCCCGCTGGAAATGTTTCAGCGACGAGGACGAGACGCTGCCAATAAGAGAAAGAAAAAGTCGCAGTGTTCCGCTTTGATGTTGTGAAGCTCTAGTTCACTGAAAAAGAAAACACATTGGATCTAGAGTCCAGACTCTTGAAAACATTGACAAGAAAAAATACTCTTGATTCAATCAGATTTAAGCTTATATGAAAAGAAAATCCGCTCAAATTAAGAGGCTTGGTTCTTGATTTGAGCAAAAATCCGATTGAATCAAGAGTATTTTTTCTTGTCGATGTTTTTTAGAGTCTGGACTCTAGATCCAATGTGTTTTTTTTTCCCAGTGTTGTTTTGTTGTTGACCATGATCTGACAGACTCAGATCGTAGGATTTCTAACGCATGTTGGATGGGATCACGTTGACTTTTGGAAGAAAATGGAACAGAGGAAAATGAAGGTGACAAATGAGAAGAAAAGGGAGATAAAAGCCAAGAGGAGTAGGGAGGAGAAAGAAGAGAATCAGAGGTAGAAGAAAGAGGAGATAAGAAGGAGGCAGAAAAGATGAAGAGGTAGAATAATAAAAAAGGAGATATAAAAGAATAAAAATAAAAAGGGGTGGAAGAAGAAATAGGAGAAGAGGTAAAATAAAAAAAATCAAACGTGAAAAAATAAGAGGAAAGAAGGAGCAGTGGAAAAGGAAGAAGACAGAGAGGAAGAAGAGGGAGAAGAAAGCGGAAATGGGGGAAGAAGAAAGAATGGATAAGAAGGAGGCGAAAAAGATGAGGAGGTAGGAGAATAAAAAAGGAGAGGTAACCGAATAAGAAGAAATAGGGGTGGAGAACGAAATAGAAGCAGTAAAATGATAAAAATAAGAAGTAAAAGGTGAAAAAGATGAGAGTCGAAGGGAAAAAATGAAAAGGAGAACAAATTAATTATTTTTTTCCTTCCTTTTTTCTTCTTTAATTTATTTTTCTTTCTTAATCTACTTGATCCTCTTCTTCTTGGGAAATGTTCTATTCTTTGTGTTAAGTGCTGAATTTGGCAACTTAAATTTTGCAAATCAAATAAAATAACAGGAGACTAGCATACGAACTTGGTCATTATTAAAATGTTAAAAACTTCACTCGTGTGCACGTTCAATTTTATAAGCGAACGCGTTTTGTACAATAATATAACTTTTAAAATTGTACACTTATACAATAAGCAAATGTCTATTACACATATATCCTGAACTTGCGACATTGTGATGAAGGTGAGAGGAAAATCAAAAGATATCCTCTTTAAAAAATCTTGCAAAAGAATTTAATTATCATGGATGCTTAGAGCTGTTATCAATGAAAACATGTTTAGTATATAAATTATTAGTATGGTATTATAGTATATAGTATTATAGTATTAGTATGTTTAGCCTTTGGATTATAAAATATATTTTTTGATCTTTTGTCCTCACTCTAAAATCAATGAAAAAATAGTCTTTCCTTATTATTGTTCTCTTTGCAAAAGTTCGACAACCTTGCTGTGTGTAGAAAACATTAGTAAATAAATAAATGCACAATATATAGCTATATTTAAATTAAAAGGGCATTGACTGAGGAGCGTGCACGTTGAACCGCGTCTTAAAGAGCCAGCCAAAACGGTGAACAGTCGGTGACCGCAATAAATTGAAGTAACAACAGATAATCGTCAAGTGCTCTCGGATTTGAACTCAATTTTAATTTCATCAGTTTAAAACCTCTAACCTCAGCTTCGGGAAAACTGGACCGGTAGAGCTTCTCGCGATGCATGGCCACACCCATGGCTGCCAGCTAAAGAAACGAAATCTCCCCGCCCAGCAAAGGCAGAGAGAAATAAAAAATCGCGTGAAGTGATTATATGTATAGCAGTTGCAGAGAAATTGTCTACAAAGCATTCCCTCGGTGGCTGTCTTTTTGGATTTTTGGGGCAAATGAAAAAAGACATTGAAAGAATAAGCGGGAGTGTGGCATTCCAACACTGTTCTAATACGACACATGCCTTGGCAATGGAAACTTCTGATTATATTTCCGAATGAAATACTCCGTTCCCACCCCTGCTTAAAAAAAGAAGAAAAAATCCACAGCAACAACACTTTATTTTAAAGAACAGTATAAACATTATAAGAATTGCTGTATCAATCTTTTTAAGGAACAGCGTTGAAGCAGATTTTTAAAATTAATTTAAAAAATTTATTCTAATTTCGTAAAACCAATGGTGACTTATCATATCGTCGACAAACAAAGTTCTTTATGGTTGATTGTGCACAAATCAAAGATGATAAGCCCCAAAAAAGAACCGATCGTGTAGATTTTGTTTTCAGGACTGGCTTGCAAAGTTCAAACCTTTCAATATTTCACCACTTTTCCTAAAGTAAATCTGCTGCCCTAATAATTTATGAAAATGCCTGTAAAAATCCCTCAAACTACAAGAAGCATGAAAATAACGTTGCATGCCGTTTTCGAAGTATGGAAGGAAATGTGGACGTATTTCTGCCGAACGGAACTATGTCCATTAAGACATGAGCCCTAAGACCCATAAGAATATATGCATAATAAGGCTCACGTCATAATGCACATAGTTCCGTTTGGCAGAACTACAACCACGTCCATTTGAGTGCAGCCGTGACGACAAAAAAATTCAGGAGTAACACTGTATGAAGGCCAAATGACACGTAAAAAAGGATAAATCTAAAAAATCATTTGTTGTCACTCACGTAGGTGCTTTTACCTCAGCTAATGAGCGTACCACAAATGTGTTAACAAGTTAACGCTCCTATGACGTAAGGGCGTATCTCAATTTTTATGTGACCCTTGTTAAAATAAAGGAGAAGGGGGTCAACAATTAAAAACTCAACTGTACCTCAATATTAACAATAATTCAGTACCTCAATAATACAGTCGCGAGTTTTTAATATTTGACCCCCTCCATTTTAAATCTGACCTTGATGTTTCTTAGCCTAGGTTTTACAGTTTTAGTGACCCTTGTTGTCCACTTAACGTCATGCTTTCTGGGGCTCTCGCTGAAACAGCCCGGGTTTACGAGGTTTTTGTTTCGACGCCCTTGCTTCGGAGAAGCGAAGAAGCGGCATCAAGTAATCTAGGCATGTACTCGTACTTTCGCGGATATTACCTTACTTTTAACATCCGCAAGTGCTAGAGGTGAAACCATTTTTTAGTGTGAATACATAATAAGCAAATTCTCAAATTCAAAAGTGTTGCCCTTGCATCATTTTCCATATTTCCCTCCACATTTCACTATCCTGTTAGACTCATGATGAGTCTTATTGCGCAGAATTTCGTGTCATGTCTCTTACTCTTGTCAAGAGTATTCTGTAATATTTTCGCAAATATTCCCTTGGTGAAATTTATTCAAGCAAATATTTGTAAAAATCACCAAATTTAAATACACGGGTGTTCCCCATTGGTAAACGATGCCACCACATAGCAATTGACGGCGTCTGATCCTCTCATAGCACACTTGAAATTTCATTCCGCACTCTTAATCCTAGGAAATCGTGCCATTTTGTAGGAATTTTGTAAGAAAAAGGAATTATTGTAACTGAGGGCAAAACGACTGAATTAATAAATAATTCCGATTAAAAAATGACGAAAAGGAATAATAAGATTCAGCTGGAAAGTATAAAAGCTGCGCGTAAAAGGGAGAAACCCATGTCTACATTGTAATTTAAAGCTAGGGGGGCGGCTAAGGGGAATGGACGCAGATAATAAATTAGAAATGTATTAACAGAGGGACTGACAAAGGGCTAGGGACGCGGCGAAGGGACAAGACGCTTCTTTCATAGTCTGTGAAGAGCCTTGAAAAGAGTTAGTTTATTAGTTATACGATTGTGACAGTGCCTCTGCTCTTTCGATCCCATCTATTATTGCAATCTTGGCTGATTCTTGGCTGCGCTTTTGTCTCAAGCACCCGCGAGGGATGGGGGAGGGGCCCGAGTTTGATTCGCCAGACCCAAGACACAAGAGGCACAGAGGCCTCCGGCCTTATGGATCCTCGATTTGACTGCGTTCGAGAGATAACGTCGCTCCTCTGACGTAAGGGCGTCTCTCGAATTGGACATGAGCCCCAGAAAGCATGGATTTATATGTAAGACAGGGATCAATAGGAAATTGAGATACGCCCTTACGTCGGAGAGGCGACGATAAAAGAGCCCAAAAGCGTCGCCTTAACTCACACTGTCAACGTCTCGTTGAGAAAGACGCAATGAATAAACCGCTTGACTAGATCGGATGGAGATTTTGGATTCTTGTGCCAATCCGAGCCTTAAAAATGCATGCTGATTTTTAATGTTTTTCGACAAATGTCACTAAGTTTCTATCTCGTTAATAACGAACCAAGCACAAGATGAGGGAGGTTTGGAGGAGTTCTTTTCCTTTTTTTTGACGGTGAAATATTTGTCTCTTTGTCCAGGAGGATGGGGTTCTACGATGAATTTTTGCCAGGTTTTTTTTTCGACATTAACATTTTTGTTATGTACGATTATTTGTGAGTTTTTTTAACTGTTCCAGTATAATTATCTTGAAGTCCACACTGAGAATCTGCCAAACAGACTATCGTTTATGACGTTGTGACGAAAAAACTAATATCCTATGGTTATGTATAGAGAATGATAGAAGAGAGGTTGCCGAAAAAGGTTCCACATTGGTTTCCTCACGGGACAAGGCGTAAACTATAGCAGGTGCCTAATAAAGGAGTGCGGGGATGATATTCAATCCAGAATGGCTCAGAGAGAGATTCGCAAAGGCTTAAGGTTTAAGAGAGGACATTGACGGTTAGGGGTCGTACACCTCGCTGCAGCACAACAAAAGCACAAAATGTGAAAGAAAAAATTAAAATACTTTGGAAATCATTAAATTTGACACGGAACCACCAATATTTAAAAAACACACATTATATTATTACTCTCCCTTGATCAATTGATACATTTTTTCCCCCATCAATTTAAATGAGAATAATCAATGCAGATTGTGCAAAAATTTCAAAATCCTGAGTTAATAAACGCTGACTATGCGAGTATAAATATTAAAGCCGAAGAGAGCAGAGCGGCGTGCTGCCAGCGCGAGAGGCTCACTGGCGCCTACAAACCTAAGTGGATACTTCACGCATTGCATAATGCTTGAAGTATCCACTTAGGGTTGTAGGCGCCAATGCGCGTTTCACGCTGGCCGCCCGCCCGCCGTGCGGCGGCGCCTGAAGCAACTATTTCACAACAGAGGTGTTGCACAGTATTAATACGAAAATGAACGTATCAAGAATGACATGCATCCTTTAAAAGTACAGATCTTTCCTCGCAAAATAAATCAAGATACTTATCGTACACAGGAAAAATCTAAGAACCTCTAGCTAGGCAAAAATAGAGGTTTATCCGGTTCAGGTATAACAAGGTGGGAATCCCTTGAACGGTAATTAAGTCCTGTTACACCAACGAGGTGTAGAGAGTTTTAGTGAATTTTGTCTCATGGAATTGACGCTCCCCCATTTTTACAAAAACTCTCAACTATATATTATTTTCCGTTTGACCAAACAGACAAAACAAAAAAACAAGCAAACCCTCATTCTTCCAAGACATTTTACATTTTCATCCAAAAACGTCGAGAGCAATTTTTGTTGTATTTACATGTGGGCCAAATAACTTTGGGTCACAACTGGCACGTGGACCAAAACTCCCGTGCCGAAAAAACGCGTGGACGTAAATCACTGGAAAAAACAGGTGTGCGGACAAAAAATCGTTGACGAAATGTTTTAACCCACTCATGCAATTACAATTCTACATGCATTTCACATTTCGGTTACACTTCAATTCTAATGTATGGCGAATTAAAATGAAGATTATAGAGGTAAATAACGTGGACGAGATTTGATCAATGGGCTGATAGATCAGAAATCTTATAAGCAAAGCGATGGATAAACAAGACAACGAAAATATAGAGCGATCCTAAAAAAGGAAGTGGGTTGTTGTAATGGATGAGAAGGTAAGTGACAGACTAACTAACGGCAACCCATAAGTGTCCCTATGATTAGTCCATTGCTTTCCCTGTTAGCCTTTAACACTCAATAGGGTCGCTTCATGTTCCTTTCGTCTTCTTAGTTGATCGCTTATTTATGAATTTCTATAGATTGTATTCGATACATCAAACAGGAGAGATTGTATCAATATCGATTGCTTCGACAAGTGAACATAGCATCAAAAGTGAATCGAGTAATCTGTATGGGAACTGATTCTTATAAGTACCACATGACAATGCGAAGTGAAATTGATTGGTACTTTCTTTTTTCTTTTTTTAGCCGAGTTAATTAAATGTGGGACTGGCAAGTTGGTTAACCATCTCAGGGATTTGCTGCAGAAGTGCATTGACGGTAATGACATCCCGAAAGAATGGAAAGAGGCCTGGATAACAGCGTCGCATAAAAAAGGAAGGAAGGATGACTGTGGGAACTACAGAGGGTTAGCGGTGACAGGAACGATAAGTAAAATTTATGGAAAAGTGTTGAAAGCGAAGATCGAAGAGGAGTGGACCCCGTTCGAGGCGGAGGAGCAAGCAGGTTTTAGGGCTGGTCGGTCTACCGCTGATCATCTGTTCTGTGTTACCCAGTTAACCGAAAAGAAGAGAATTGTTGGCCAGGAGCTTCATTTAGTGTTTTTGGATATTGAAAAGGCTTATGATAGTATTCCTCTTGTGAAACTCTGGGAAGTCCTAGAAGAAACTGGTTTTAGTAAAGGACTTATTGGGGTAGTCAAGCAGTTTTATCGGGGGGCTTTTGCTAGAATTAAGTGCCAAGGAAGGCTTTCAGACGGTTTTTTTGTCACCAAGGGGCTTAAGCAGGGATGTTGTCTGTCACCGACGCTGTTTAAGATATATCTAGAGCACGTTCTGAAGGAATGGAAAAGAAAGTGTGCCGGCATGGGCGTCCCTCTAAATGACCAAGAAACACTGTTCACGCTATGCTTTGCTGACGACCAGGTAGTCATAAGTCAAGATCACGATGACGCGGAGTATATGACCCGGAAGTTGGTGGAGGAGTACCGCAAATGGGGCCTCGAGGTTAGTGTCCGTAAGACAAAAAAGATGTCAGTCGGAGGTGCTCAGCAAAGCATAGTCCTGGAGGATGGTCAACATATAGAAAGTTGCGAACAATACAAGTACCTGGGGGTGAACCTGACTTCGGATGGGAAGCTGGATCAGGCCATTCGGGACCGTAATCTTCTAGGAAGGAAAGCCATCGCCATGCTTAATGGGATCCTTTGGGACCAAAGGATTTCCAAAGACAACAAGAAGAGGATTTATAACTCGGTTGTCAAGCCTATTATCACCTATGGCAGTGAAGTGTGGCAGTTGAAGAAGCGGACCCAAGAAATGCTCAAGGCGACCGAGATGGATTTCTGGCGAAGATCGGCTGGAATCTCGAGGAGAGAACGTGTCAGGAATGAACGTGTCCGAGAGATAATGGGCGTTGAGGGGACGATTGTGCACGATATCATGACCAAGCAATTGGTATGGTATGGGCATGTGCAGAGAATGGCTGATACCAGGTTGCCGAAGAAGGTGTTGGAGTGGGTCCCCCCAGGTAGGCGACGGAGAGGGCGTCCAGCCAAACGGTGGGTAGAGGGCATCTATGAAGAGATGGAGAGATGCCACCTTCCGGAGGATCTCTACCATGACAGATTCCTGTGGAGAATAGGCGTCGCAGAGCGCCCTAGCGCGCCGTAAAAGCGACTCATACATACACATACTTTCTTTTTTTCAACTTTTCTAACTTAATTCCTAAAATTCTTGTTCGACGTTATGTTCTTTCGGTCTGAACCAAACGATACATCGAACCACTAATAATAGGACGTATTTCTGTCAAACAGAACTATGTGCATTATGACGTGAGCCCTGTTATGCATGTATTCTTAAGGGTCTCAGGGCTCATGTCTGAATCCACATAGTTCCGTTTGATAGAAATACGTCCAATAGATCGTATTCGATACATCAAACGGGTGAGATTGTATCGATATCGATTTGGTTCAAAACATAAAAATAGCCTCAAAAGTAAATTCAGAAATCTGAGAGAGCGGGTCTTTTTTAACAGACTTGTTATTCTTTTGAGTACCAAATGCCAATTAAAAGTGAAATTGTCAGGAAATATCTCATTTTCAGCTTTTCCAACTTAAAGCCTTACAGTTTGGTTTGAGGTTATGTTTTATTGTTTTGAACCAAACGATACATCGAACCGTTATCGAATACGGTCTATTACAGTCCATAATCAGCCCGCAGGAAGATGACGATTGAAAGGCATGGAAGAATCATAGCCGGCGGCATACTTTACTGCGGCCGAAAGTTGCCGGGTCCGTCCGCCAGGAGCGCCAGCGGCACAAGGAGGGAGTCAGGAGAGCGCGGTCATTAAAATAAGTAAGTCAAAGCTTCGATATAAAAAAGCTCGTAACCAGAACTTTTATACGCATTGGGGAAGGGCAGGCGACTGGTAACCTTTCCCATCGGCCCGCCAATCTCTCTCTATCTATCTGTCTAGCTTCCAACGAACCACATAGAACCCGATCTCTTTCCTGCTGTTCCGAAAAGAAACTTCGGTGTCGCTCCCTATCACCCGTCCCCGAAAAGGAACAGGAGTTGAGAGCTACTAACACGTCTTGACCCTCCTTCTCTCCTCCTTTAAATCTTTCATCTGAATTGGTAATGAAACATCTTTGTTCGTGAGATATGGGACGTGCCACTTGAGAACTTTGTGAACTTGCTTTTGGTACTGTTTGAGGGAGTGTGCCAAAATTCTGAGGGGGTCTCGGATCCTCCCTCCGGGGAAATGATTAGAACTAGTAACGGCATTGATCCAGGGCTAGCGAGTGCAAATCGATCATCTTGAAGTATCGATTTTTTGGCACAAGCAATCGGAAAAATCACATCGATTTTCTGGTCCAAGCAATCGAAAAAATCGTATTAAATTTTTAAGATCGATTTAAAAATTAGAATCGATTTTTTGAACCAGCGAATAAGTAAAAGGTACAAACGACTAAAATCAAACATCCTCCCTCCAAATTTTGATCGAATTTTTTTTTAAAAAAATGACGTCAGCTTGATGAGTTTTTGTCATTTCGACCCCAAAAATCGAAGATACTATGTTTTGAGGAAATCGATTTTATTGTCGCTCATTTCTGAGCGTATTGATTTGCTTTAGAAGATCAAATCAATTCACTGAAAGCGGTTATCTTTCAAGAATCGTCATCTCTATGTGGCCCTTGGTGTGTTTAGTCCATTTTAAATGAGAGCAGAGAAACGAGGAATCCCCGTAATCGTCTCTAATTGCCCCCCCCCCCCATTATGTCACGTACGGTCAAAAAAATTCAATTTCCACTGATTGGAAAATTATTATCTGAAATGAACCAGGATATTAAGGGCACAGCAAGCACAAATAAAATAAGTGACAGGAAACGTGGAGGGTTGCAACATTATTGTGGCCTTTTGTGACATCAGTAATCACGTAGTAATCATCAGTATTTCTACTTACAGGGAGACTTTACTTACTTCTAGGCGAACATGGCAATACAAGCAGGAGTAGCACCGGTTCTCTTAATCGACCATCGGTGGATCGGTATCCCGGGGGATATTTGTGCAATTCTAATCATGTGAGATATATGTACCAGTGGCGTGGCGTGCTTTGCAATACATCGATTGTTTTGCCATTTAAACCTATGGTAAAGAATCGATTATTAAGGTGTTTGCAGCGAACACCCTGTTTATCGATCCTTTTCCATAGGTTTAAATGGCATTACAATCGATATATCGCAAAGCACGCCACGCCACTGATATGTACTTATTTTGGCTGCATCTCAGCTTTCATTGACTCTTTGCAATTATCCACGTCAAAAGAGAAATACGTGATGGACCACTAGACGAGGTACGAATGTCAGCATTCTGATACATGTTTCTTCGCCAAAATTTCACGTAAAACACGATGCGCACAATGAAAATTACCGAAATCAACTCCTTTCGAAGATTTAATGATTCTTGGTGGGTGAATTGAAATCATCCGCTCATGAAAACTCAATGGTCTACGTGATTCACATCGCGCGCTAAACGTTATCATGAAAGTCTCTGCGATAAAAAAATCTGGCAACCTCAATTTTGACGCTTTGGCTCAGCTATAGCAAATTGCTTATAGTTTGAAAAACACATGGTGGGAAATGAACATTGCTCGATTGAGAAGCTTGCTGAAACCGTTGTAGTGCGCGATTTGACTCACGTGGAGCTTTGAATTTCTTGTGAGCGGGCAGTTCAAATTCCTCGTAGCCAATGTGTAATAAAAACGTTAATATCTTCGTTAGGAGTTGGTTTCAGTAATTTTCGTTGCGCGAATCGTGTTCTACGTAAAATTCTGAATAAGAGATATGTATCAGAATGCTTAAATTCGTACCTTGTCTAGTGGTCCATTGCTCAGTGACGCGCTTATTTTTGAGTAAAATAAGGTAAGGAGAGTAATGCTTCGATACGCATCTAGTCTCCTTAGATATGTGTGCAGCAACTATTCGAACGTAGTTGTCGTGCTGTTGCATACTCACCGTATTGAAGGAAATTCTTACACCGCGGGAAGACGTGAGTGTTCGCTGTTCGACAGACTACTTTCGTGGCTACATCATTCGTTTTACATAGCAGTTCTATGGATCTGCTATTGCAAAGAGACGCTTAAATACTCCTTTCCTCCATGAGAGAACGAAACCACATTTCAATGCTGCCAAAGTACCCCTCAAAAATTGCAATTTTAAGTGTAGAATCGTGGGCATGTCTAACCGAAATTTTCATTGATTTTACATCTGATCACATGTGAAACTCATACTTTTGGACAAATATTGCGCAGGTGCATTTTTGTAAAAAAAAAAAAAAATCGACATTTTTTAGTCAAATTTGCAACCTTGGAATGGAGTTACGTTCCTTTGTCCAGGAAACGAAGAACTTTATGATGGTCGCGCCATGCGTGGTGTTGAAATTGAAATATGTCTCAAAAAGTCTTGGAATCGAAATTTCTCCTGTTTAATGAGTCATTCGTTGATTTATGATTTGTTAACAGAAAATTGTAATACATTGATAGAATTAACTTTACACAGAATTTAAAAATGATCTAATGTTCTACTGTTTTTTTATGAAAAAAAAAGAATGTTTTAATACATTTTTTCCTCGTCATATTGCTCGATGTATCGTACATGACAACTATTGCCATTCGATACGTCGAATTAGCAAGAATGATTTAACCATCAAAATCAGTCTACACCATTTAAGCTTTTTTGTTGGTGTGACTAAACATATCATAAATTTTTTGGATTGTTATCACTAAATATTATTGAAATCGATCACCTTCTGGAAAAGTTGGCAGATCACCCTCTTTGTCCTCAGGATTAGCCAACAGAGGTTCATCTATTGATTTAATAATTTTTCCTCATCATATCCCTCAAATTCTAAAGCAGTTTCATTGGTTTCTTCGTGATATTTTCAGAGGCGGATCCAGCAATCTGGTAACACCGGATTTTCTCCAATTAAAGTAATGCAAAAAGATCGATTCTTGTCGGAGCACCTGGCCCCTCCAAGAATCGACACATCTCCATAGGTTTAAATGGAGAAATTACAATGTTGCCAATTTGCTTGATCCGCTAATGGTCAATTTCTTCTAGGAGCACTCCTTAAAATCTGAAACGTGAGGGAATAAACATCAAAATTTGCAGTTTTAGTAAAAAAATTCATATCCAACCTCTCTAATTGACTCGATCCACCGTGCGTCTCGCGACCAAGAGGAGCAAAAGCGTGGATTCGCTCGCACTTTCGACGAGGCTCCGTTGTCACGAGTGCAAACTCGAGAAGCGGAAGTGCAAGAACTCGACTTCCGGCTCCCGCCATCCGCGGGCGAAACCTCCAACCCCCAACGAGCCGGGCACATGCAGCCGAGCGCCCGCCTTTGATTAAATCCGGACTTAATGCATAAGAATCCGCCACCCAGCGAGGGGATGAGTAAAAGCATTACGAGCCAGTAAATAAGCGGTTCTCCAGTTAAGGACCGAAACCGTTTTCCCCCTTGATATGTATATATAACCCCTCAGTTATAAGATATGTATATATATACATATTTTCTTTCCCCCGACAAGACGAACTCGAAACCGCGCATCCGGATATTTGTTGCGTGTGGGGGTTGCGCGGTTTGGTTCCGGGGGTGGCCGCTGCGCAGCGCCGGCGGCCGTCAAACGCCGAGAGTGCCCATTTTTCAATTGCCAACTTGCGAATATTTATGCACGCTCCGGATGCATTTTCGTTGCATCTTGTCTCTCTCTAATTTCGTGCCGGGAGCATACGCGCCTCGGGCGCACGAAATCAGACATGCTTTATCATCTTTTATCATTCTAGCGTACACACTCCACGATGATTTACGCGCGGAGGCCCCGGGAGGGTCGCGAAAAAGAAAAAAAGGGGGGGACGAGGAGGAGGAGGAGGAGGAGGAGAGAAAAAAAGCGCGCGCAGCGTGAAATATGGTCCCGGGTCCCGGACGAAGTTTTTGACTTATTTATTATTAATATTGCATGTTTATTAAGTTATTTCTTGGAGCTTGAAAATTCGGAATAAGGTCCCCGCCGCCTCGGCTGGTCTCGGTCGATTTGGCGATCGGGGGGCGGCCATCTCGGGACAGACCGCGCTCTAGAGTTTGCGGTCCCTCCGCGGGATTTGAATGGTTCCGGGTTCATTGTTTCCGGTGGAAACAGGTCCAAGTGCATTTTAATGGTGATTTAAGGGAAGTGGCTTAGCTCACTCTAACGCACCATCGAGCGGTGAGCAATTTGGTAGTTTTTAAGTTGATTAAAATACTTTTTCCTACGATTTCATCGATTACTCTTCGACAACTCTCTGATCACCCACCGATATGCAGGGTTGCAATTTTTCATGAAGAATAAAATCTTGAAATTTTATGTGAAATATTACTTGTTTCCGAAAAATATGAAAAATATTTTTCAAAATTAAATGAAAGGTGGCTGATTTTTGCTTTTTGGTGTTTTTTAGTGCGTGTTGCATATCCAGCCCCTGAAAATGTGTCTCATATGTTTCATATTTTTCACAATTTCGTGAAATTTCATGAAATATTTCACGGAAATTTTCATATCTCATATTTTTCATTTCATCCGTGCAAACCCTGCCGATAACTCATTTGACTACATCACTGAAATTCTACGTTCCTGCGATCAATATGGGACAGGGATACAACTGTTGAGTGTTGCCCGACAAAATTAAGAGGTCTCTCTCCTTTTTGATGAACATGCATTGCAGATAAATGCTCAAAATATGTTTATTCGATACCTCTCGAGAGTTATATAAAACCGAAGATTAGAGGTGCCTTTCAATTTTGATAGGTCGTCATCAACAGTCACGAAGATGCTTCATTTTAATTGGCTCATTTTCAGGAGCACCATATTGGGAAAGGAAAAGAAAACGGGAAAATCGTCGGAAGGTGTTAGCATTTGCCATTTCCAAGGTGCAAAGCTGAGAGAAAAAAAGTTACAAAAGATAAAAAAAAAAACCTCGAGATCAAACCGTATCAGAGAGAAACCGTAGGCCTGGCCATTGGAATGAGGGTTAAATGATATCAGATGCAACCGATGCACTTTTAGGAAAACATTACTAATAGCGTACAAACATTCCTGGCATTTACAAAGGTATCAGAACCATCATCGATCATTCCTGTGAATTTTCAAAATGCAGTTTTTTACACTGCTTATCTTGTATTTTGAATCATTTCACAATAACAATTTCCAACTTCCACACGAACGGTCATTTTGCACATTACGGTCTCAATCTTTGTACGGCAGTATACAGCGGTGTTTCTACTTTAAAATCTCAAGAGAGTAAAATTAGCATGAATGGAATTTAGAGGCCACGAATCTAGTCGTACGCCGTCAATTTCCGAGGAACGCCAGAGACGTCCTTGATGCAGCAATAGTTATCTTTTCAAGGATTTTCATCTTGTATTTCTACTTATTTATCCATTTCAGCCCTGTTTTATGGCTATCACCGTACCTGGCATATATGAAAGGAAAACGAATAAAATGAAAATTAGTCCATAAACTATCGGAAAGTCATTAAAAGTTAAAACATAAAACATATTCAATCATCTTCCTGGAATGAGAGCCAGCTCTGTGCTTATCTCTTAAGAGATCGTCCTTCTCTCTTAAATGCGTCTGACCTTGAAAATTTGGCTGGCCTTCCATTCTATTTACGTTTCAGAACCATATCCATCTCATATCGCAGGTTTCTTTAACCACACCCTGAATCTCACATACCAAGAAAAAATACATTTTGCTGCCGATCAAAATTTGTAAAGTCACCTATTTTTCTTAAAACTTTCGTTCATCTTTCTTTTGTCGTCTAAAAATTTTGTCTCGATCGCATATTCCGTCAAAATGCAACTTGATGATTCTATCGGTTCTATTTTTGTATTAAAATGATTTGATTGATAACATTAATAAGTAATGCTGATGTAATAATAAATGTGTTTTAGAGAAGCTGTGCTTTCCCTTCTGATTTGTGCAGAAATTACCACTTAATTGCAGTGCTTGACCGATCGATTAATCTCCCCCAATTAAGGCCTCGCCAAGAGACCATTTGAGAGAGCCTAAAAATCGCTAGGAAAGTTCGAAAACATTGACTGTATTATACAATTTTTTGGAGCACATAAGCTTTAAATATTTGGGATGTATCTAGTTTGAAAATTTAACAATAATACTTGGAAAATTTCGCACATACGTTCAATTCGCACGCACTCTTCCTTCCTCAATTATGCACTACAGTGTAAATTGACCGATCGATGTATTTATCCCAATTGTTCCCTCGCCACGAGACCTATTTGAGAGAGCCGAGCAATCTCCGGAAAAGTTCGAAAACATTGATTGTATTTTAAAATTTTCAGCATATGAACATCACATATTTGAGATATATTTAGTTTGAAAAGTTAACGATACGTATTAAAAACTTTCGCACATACGTCCAATTCACCCCAACTCCTTCTACCTCAATCAGACAAAGGAGTGTAAATTAATCGATCGATTTTCCCCAAATTATTGCTCCGCCAAGAGAGCGACTAGAAGAGCCTAACGATCGGCAGAAAAGTTCGGAAACGTTAACTGTATTCTAAACAATTCAGAGTACATTATCATTATATATTTGAGATATTATTAGTTTGAAATGATAATAATGAAAATTTAAACTTTCGCACATATGTTCATTTCGCACCCATCTACGATAGTGTAGTGTAAATTTATCGATCGATTAATTTCCCCCCATCATCACTGTGCCAGGGGTGGGGGCAGTTGGGCGGGGGGGGGGGAGCCTACCCTCTCCGGCCGCGGCGCGGCGCGGCGGCGATGCCCGGCAAAAGTTCGCCCGGGAAGCGGCTTTGATATAGTGCCCTATGTTTTCTCGGGAGGAGCAATAAAAAGTTCTATCTTGAGGCGGAGCGGACGTCTGCTCGCCGAACGATTTAATTTTCCCTCCATTCATCGAGCGATTCCTCGAGTTTTCTGACACGATTTGGTCACGAGTGACATAAATCCTCCGGGCTTATCGCGACAGTTCATTGGCATGCTCGGCTTCGGGTACAACGCCCGGGCGATTGTGTTATAATGCGTCACGGAAAAACTGCAGCAGTCCGACCCC
>NW_017566682.1:63404-136326 GCF_001854935.1 Bemisia tabaci
CAACCCCGACGAGCCCCTCAAGAGTGGTTCGGTTGAGTTACGACTGGAGACGCGCTGGTGGGAGAAGGGGTTAAGTGCCAAATTTATTTTAACAAGTTTGTTTGGCTTTCGAGTAGTGCGCTTTCATGCGAAAAGATTGCGAAGACATCGGATGTTTAGGAATGATAATCTAACTATCCAGGGGGTGGATTCCACTGTTAGTCTGGTAAGTCCGTGCGAGGGAACCATCGGATAAGAAGGACCAACCCCTCTGGTTATCCTGGCATAAGATCGAGGATTTGTGTATTGTGTTGACTACAAATCTCGCCTCCGAAAGTAGTTTAATCGGGGTTTAATGGGTCTTTTGTCAATTGAGTATTTTTTAAATCGGATCTTTATTATTGGTACGACTATCAGATTCCACTTCTTGTTACAAATACATTTTATCTACCACTGTTTACTTGATACTAATACCTGTGAAATGTCAGTAAATGAGCTAATCTAATCCAAAAGTCTTAATTGGCATGTTTGTATATCATTTTAGTTTGATGGAAGGCATCAAATGTTTGGGTCCAAGATAGAAAACCGTCCAATACCTAATTACGTGATGCTGCTATACATTCACAGTTATTTGGCACCTCGATTACACCAGGAGGTATCCGTAAAGTTGCGTAGGGCATCCCTTGCAGAATTACGCAATTCTAGCCACAAAATCTCTGTTACCCGAATCCCTCCTCTCTAAATTCCCTAGCGACCCATACTAACTGAGTCCAATTATTTAGGGCAGATCCTCATACCTTGGTTTTCCACGCAATGAAAGATGTGTCTCCTTATAAGTGCGAACCGGCTCATGGGAATAGTTGATAAGGGTAGTGTAGTATATATGGACTGCATTTTGCAATTAGGAACAATAAATTCCGGCCCGGTTTAAAAACAGCGTACAGGCCATTAATTTCCCTATGCTTACAAGTGTTTTTTCAGATGAGCCGGAATTTATAGTTCCAAATTACAAAATGCAGTCCATATATACTACGAGTACCTATACGATTACTCATACTGTTTCGTGTTGAGCAATGACCTTAAAGTTTCTAAACTTTGAAACTTTATTAAACTTCTACTGTGAATCAGCATAGAAATAGACGAATGGTGAGGAAGTTTCATTTATTGAATAAAAAAATATTTACTTACCTTGTGTAGAAGTTTTTTTTTTTTTATCATAGTTGTGGGTGAGAAACGCCGCATAAAATGAGAATCCGGAAAGAGGCTCCTTCTAAAGGATGAATGTCGTCCCTGATTTTTTCATCCATCCCATCAATACATTCGTTTGACACCTTGAAGGATTTGAAAATTTGCGTATAAACTTGATATAAGCTATTTTGGGTGGAACGTAGATACTAAATTCGTTTTGCAAATGAGATTTTATACCCAGCAGCTTTTATCCGGGCAGTAGGGGGACAAAATTCAAAATTAGACATACCTTTGCTTTAAAAAAATCTTATCTTAAATAAGTCTACCTGGCTAATTTCACTTTTAAATTCCCTGAAGATACTACCACTCTGTAAGATAATTCTATGGAGTCATTCCCCTATCAGAATCGGCATTACAAACGTTCAGAAATGCATTCTTAATTCAAGCGAACTAAGTAACGTCCGACACTGGAACGGGGTGTTGTCTTTTAAGGTTATTAAAACAGAAACGTGTAAGAAAAGTAACTGATTTTCTCTCTTTCCTTTGTACTTGATGCAATTGATTCTTAATTTACTAAAGAGCAAAGCAAGGCAACCAGCTATCAACATTTTTCAATTTCTGTGGTTAGCTTGAGTCATCTTAAGTCGGTAATAAATAATAACTTTAACAAATCCTCCTTTCTAAAAATCCTTTCTTTATCTCTACATATTTGAATCTTTCTTACAGTCGTTCCTCAGAGACAGATATGGCGACCCCGCTCATATTCGTAAGGAAACTGCGGAAAAATCCGCAGCGGTTGGTAAAGTGATTTGAAGTTAGTTCAGTGGGAGGAACTGTAAATACTGCATTAGAGAAAAATAGGAGAATATTATTCAAAATGCTTACAACTGTTCGGCATTAACAACATTTATAAAAGAGACTTGTGAATAAAATTATAGGGCAGCCCTGCATTTGCACCATAAAGAGCTTGTGGATAGTTTGTGATAATATTACGCAGACACTTCCTATCAGTCAAATTGTCTGAGTATGGATTAGAACCCGCGAGATCGGGAAAAGTAAGGAGTTATCATCGTCAAATACTTTAAGAGGAGCCTTTGTGCTACGGAAAATGAGTGATAGTACATTGCATCCTAAGATTGGCTTTTTGAGTGATCTTTTACTGGCTCTTCGTTTAATGTGAACAGTTGATACAGATCATTTTAAGGATTAGTCTTTTTCCACGAGAAGCAACACTTATCTTGCACAATCGATGCTTGGTCTAACATTAAGCAGTGCAAGGGGTAAGTTTGTCAAATTGAGTTTGTTGATTCAAAAATTGTTCAGTATATCATGTATGATGAATTATGGAGTAAGAATAGTGGATCCTCAAAAATAATTTTTATGCTGGCATAGGCAGTATCTCTCGGAGTATGTGTTTTATTTTCCTGGAAATTCTAAAATAAGACATTTACGATTATAATGCAGAAAATACGTAAGACTCGGACTTAATTTTATGAGGCGGTAAGGAAGGCCTGAAATGCTGCATTGTCTTGGTCTAAATGAAAAAAAACTTCTGTTTCGTCAATATGTCATGGACGATTACGGCCTTTGAATAGTATTTATATTGTAAAATTACAATTGGAGTTTATTTTTGAATTTATTTTACTCTTAAAAAATGCACCTCGTCACAATTCGTATGATATAAATTACTTGATGTTATGTAAGAAGGAGAAATGTTAAGAAGAGGAAGAAAAAATGCTGCCAAAAGATAATAAAAATTTGTCAATTCTGTAGTAATAAACGGGCCAGTAAACTATGCGCCATTTCAAACACTTAATTGAAACATATCATGTAGTTGGTATAAATCCCTTACATTTTTATTAAATTACTGTCTGTAACTTTGCAACTACGTTCCAATAGATTGCCTATCTTTGATCTCAGCCTGGGAAAAAACGTCCATTTTATTCGTGTCAGCGACTCAAATTACACAGCTGAATGAGTAAAGCTTTACCGGGCACAATAAAAACTCATAACTCCACCGCAAAAGCAACAATGTTTTTGTTAAGCCAATTTTTCCAATCGGAAAGGCTGCCACGCTGAGTAAGAACGACTTAAGAGCCTCCCGACATAGCCGCGTACTCTTTAATGAATCAAACAATTTCCGGAAAACCTTTGCATATTTTCTGGCCACTTTTTCGCAGAATTTTGTTCGCAATTCAATGCGAAATATCTGAAAATTTCGACGTAGAATATTCGTAGCTTTCCACCAAAATCAATATTTTACCACAGAAACTTCGGCAACGTTTGAATGCTCATAAGGCGTTTTCCCGCAACGCGACAGAAAAAAGCTGTCTTTCAGTTTTGACGATTTTACGAGTTTTACGATGCCGCGAAAATTATCCGCCGCCGTCAATTTTTTTAATGTTATCGCCTCGAATCAACGGGGTAGTTTTTTGAGTGTGTCCACCGGGGAGGGGGGGGGGTGGAGGCAATTTGACGGAAAGGGTGAATAAAACCAGGGACGATCATCGCCTAACGAGCTCCCAGGGTGGGTTCGCGGCTGCGACCGTCAGCTCAGACGCAGACGAGTCGAATGACCCGCAAAATTTCAGCCCTGGCGGCGGCGACGTCTCAAATGGCCACGGCCGACAGAGCGCGCTGCTGCCGAATTCCCTTCAAAAATATTAAAATTTGTATTGAGGACTCTTTTGAAATTATTAAATCGATTGAATTCAGTTCATTTTGCATGGGTTAGGGGTTAGTTATTAAAGTACGTAACGCCAAACACACTGGAAAAAAAACACATTGTATCTAGAGTCCAGACTCTTAAAAACATCGAAAAGAAAAAATGATCTTGATTCAATCGGATTTTTGGTCAAATCAAGAACCAAGCCTCTTAATTTGAGCGGATTTCCTTTTGATTTAAGCAAAAATCTGATTGAATCAAGAGCACTTTTTATTGGTCAATGTTTTCAAGAGTCTGGACTCTAGATCCAATGTGTTTTTTTTTTTTTTTTTCGAGGGTAGGATGTTTTTACCCTACTCCCCCGTAGCGCAGCCGTAATGCAGGTCTATGCCCCCTCAATAAAGTATGTATCGCTCCCTCCGGCCCTCCTCATGGAAAGAGATTACTGATAAATCTTAGTTTTTCTTCTCTTTTTTACAATCGAAAAAAAAAAAAAAATGAACAGAGGCAACCAAGGAAGAGGAAATACGACAAAAACGAGTGATTTTTTTTTTCTGAAAAATGTCAGAAGAAAAATGGGAATGCAGTGACAATTCACTCAATATAAATAAGAAAAAAACACAGCGTGAAGAGTTTTTCATCGCTGTCATGGCGCCCCTCTCCTTACAGCGATACGGATTAACACTGATTGGCTGGTTAGGTAAATATAATCAGGCACGTGAGAAAAATTTTGCCTAAGTTCCCTGATTTCATCCGGCACGTGAAAAATATGCGTTTCAATTGGTGAAAATAGCGGAACATGGATCTTAATTTGTGAGACTTATCAAATTTTGTATTTTGCATGTGAACTAATGAACTTGAACATTATTTTCATGAAATTGTCGTGGTTTGTTGGTTTTTTACTCGGGATATACCTTGAAAATTTTAAACAATAACGTCATTTTGGTTTTTATGTTAAACAAAAAATTCCGTTGGAGAGAGATGGATGAGTTGCAAACTTGAAAAAAAAAACGTGTATCTTTTGATTTTCCCCCAAAAATTTGTTGTAGTAGCCACATGTCGTTCATGTACAGTAATTTCGACCATCAGCATCCTCTAAATTTTCTGAGAATTGGGTTTAACGGTTTATAAAATGATTCAAGTAAACTTCATAAGCATCAAAAGATTGGGGGGGGGGGGAGTCCAATAAGTCCGTTGCACTAGACACCACGTGCTAGCTGTTAAAATGCCATCGATATGCCGATTCCTATTGAGGTCACACTACTGTAGCTAATATAAACGCCCGACTGAAACACGTGATACAACTATTTTATCGTTACGGTAGCTAAAATTACATAACCGCCAGGATGAAGGGGCAATGAGTTTTACTGGCTACTAGCGGAACACCAAGTTTTTGCGTTCGATGTTGACAAAAATATCGTCTCCAAAAGCAGCATAGTTACAACTATACAAAAAACTATATATGAAAGAATTGATAGTGAAACAAGATAGCGAAACAGTCGAGGTGGGTTAGTTTCTCAATTTTTTGGCGCAAAGCCTTCCAAAAGCACCGAAATTCACCTTCTGGTGGCATTATAAAGATGAAATATAATAAATTACGAAATTGAAGGGAGTACTAAATGTATTTTACCACCATTAAAATGCCCGGTAATGCAAATTATGATTTGAAATTTTGATCCAATATTCTCAAGTGTATGAAAATGCGCCTAGTTTTAAACACCAATGATTGAAATAGTTTATCTGAAATCAGTTTTTTTTTGTGTTTAATTCCCCACCTCTTTGTAAGTGGGCAATATTATACAGTATCTCTCCCTCCTTGAGAACCCTTATGTCTGACTTTACCACAGTTTTCCTCTTCATGAGATGCTTTTAGAAAAGAAGGGGTACCGATATGGGCCACTTTTGGGCCGCAACCCTAACTGAGTTTCCTTAACTCTACGATTGTTTTGCTCATTGTAGGTCTATCTTTTACAAAATACATTGATTTGGTCATTCTCGGTCTTTTCTGGGTCCAATACTGGCGTTAAAGTGAGTCTGAAGGCCGATTTTGGCGAAAAATACGGAATTTTTGGAATTCGACCGCCAATCCACCAAACTCAAATTTTTTGCCGGAATCAGCCCTATGACTTACCTTGAAGCCAGTTATAGACCCGAAAAGAGACCTAAAATTACCGAATCGTAATGCGTTTCGTAAAATATAGACATTTAATGAGCGAAAAAGCGTAAAGTCGCGGAAATTAAGGGTGGGCCCATAAACGACCCTTATTTTGCCGTGTTATGGAAGAACGCCGTATAAGCCATCAGGCGTTGCCAAAGTTCCTTCAAATCGCAACGAATTTTCAGGAAAATTAATGAAAATTCTTCTTCAAATTTTTCGGAGCATTTTATCCAAAATTTGATCCCAAGAGTCTGAAAATTTCAGGGAAAAGTATTCACTTTCTTCAAAAATATATATTTTCTGAGAGGAAATTAAGCAACATTTGAATGCTCATACGGTGTTCTTCCTTCGCACGGCAGTATTGATACCCTCCTCCGAACGAGATTCGGATGAAATTTTGATAACATGTTATAAACTAAAAATAAATGTATAACATGTAATTTACTTTAAACATATCTACCTCAGATATATTCGGTAGTTGTGGCAAATTGTGTATCAATTGGACGTATTTGTGCTAATTGGAACTATGTGCATATGCATGTGGAAAGATGGGGTGTGCTCATTAATGGTCGGGCCATACGAATGAATGGGAATTTTAAAGCGCCAGTGACGTCAGCGCCAACGACGAGAGAAACGACGATCGGGAAGGCGGTCTTAAACTCATGAGCCCTGTCCACAACGCTCTTGTCACATGCCCATGGCTCACGAGTTAGCGCTCAGTTCCTTTGGATTTAATGTCAAACCCCGCTTTTCCATTTTCTCAAAAGGAACTATATCCACTTTTTTATTGTTTCTTATCCAGCTCTTCACAAGCACACCCCATCTTTTCACTTGCACATAGTGCCTTTTATAAACCCGTTCAATTATGGTTTTAATAAAAAAAATTAAAAAAAAAAAATAAATAAACAAAGTTGATGAAGAAAAGCACATCTTTGGTTTTTAAAGTTCTAACCTATCCCCGTCCCGCGGTCCATTTCGGGAGGACGCGGCATCCTCGGCGCGTAATCGATTTTGAAAAGTTGGTCGGACGGTAAGTTATGGGGCGATTCGGAGGCGGCTGGAAACTTTTTATTCGGCGCTGCCGACAGGCTTCCGATAAATCACGAGTGCGAATCACGATCGGGACCCGAAATGTGGGAATGTGGGAATGTGGGCTGCCGAGGGCGGTTTGCCCGGCGGCAAAGACGCGAGTCGCGAGGACAACCCCAAGGGTAGGACACGAGGAAAGGACAAGAGGCCGCCAACCCCAAGGCTAAACCCCGCGTCTGTCTACATTCTACAGACTCGATTTCGTCTATCTGCACTCTATGTGGATGAACGGCGGCCTTCTAGCCGATTGCCAACGACTGGAATTCTGGACTTTAATCTTGTAGGCTGGAGTAACTTGATAAAGCCGTGCTCCACTTTCATGTCTGTCAAAAGTTACGGGATTCGGAACTTTTTTGTTCCGATTTCTCCCACTCCATGACCGTCAAAAGTTCCGGGATTTCTTGTAGATTTTTCAAAAGTTCCGAGAAAGTTCCGGAAAATGCAGGAGATATGGAACATTTCGGGAATTTCAAAAGTTCCGGGAAATATTCAGGAAATTCTCTAAAGTTCCGGAATTTGGAACTAGTTCCGGGAAATGGAAACACTGCAAACAACTGAAATTCTGGACTTGAATCTTGTAGGCTAGAGTAACTTGGTACAAAAAGAGTATCGCCATGTCACATGGTGATATCAAAAGCCTTCTTGATAGGCTCCCAGTGGCGGATTCAGAGTGAGTTGAAAGGGGGGGGGGTGAATCTGGAGGGATACGCCCTCTGATCCTCCGCGGTCCAATCTTCTGAAGCCAGGGTGGCATGGAACGTAAGGAAGAAATGAAAAAGTGGAAATATCAGTGAAATATTTCATGAAATTTCACGAGGCTGTGAAATATTTCATATTTTTCAGGGGCAAGGACTCAAACACACAAAAAAAGAAGAAAGTCACAATGTTTACACTTTACGAAGCATGAAAAGGAACAGATATTTTTGAATATTATTCATAGATTTCTGAAAATTCGTTTAATATTTCACAAGAAATTTCAGGATTTTATTTTTCATGGAATTTTGTCACCCTGGGAGTCTCCCTTGGAAAATTTTGAAAAAAAAATTGCCCCCTCTTTAAGCAGGAACTTTAAGCAGTTTTAGCATACAATTTGTGCATCATTTGAAAGTGGAAAATTGAAACGAATAATACCTCTTTTAGAGAAATTTTCTTTTGGTATATTGCTTATTCAATTCCGCGGTATTGAGTAACCTTTGGTGTAATTTTTTCCGTTTTGTGGTCTAATTTAGAGGTTCGGTTTCGCGACTTGCGGTCGTCCGTAAACCGAACAGATTTCGGCCCGGATCAATTTTCGTTGAAATGATTTTGTCGGCCAATGAGCACAGTGTTTAATATTTCGATACAGTCGCTAAATCGACCACAATGGGCCACTAGACCAAGCCTGAGCCAGAAAAAGACGTCAATATTTCTTTCTCAATATCTCACCAATTTCAAACATTCACACAACAGAATAATCGGATGTTAACCACTGAATGAGGTACCAACAAGAAATATTAACGCAGAAATGTTGACGCAGAGAAAAAACAAATTTTTTCGACCAGAAGTTTGCAAACAAATGACATCATCTATATTATTGTTTAAAATTTGAATTCCAGATTACTCTTCCTTTTATTAGTTTCTCTCGTTAAATTTAGAGAAAACATGCTACGTAGTGCTTTAAAAAAACGAAAAAATATAAAGAGAAAGGAGAGGAACAACTTACCTGTAATATTTTGCCTTTGCTGATGGATACTCGTGATTGTCTAACCTTTGTGCGAGCAGGTACTTAAGTAAAAAAAGCCGTAAATTTGCATCATTTTTGTTTTTGAACACAAAAAAATGTAAGTTTCCAGAAATTTCTTGTCATCCCGGTAGTGAATTTCACTATCGAGTCGATCACAAATTTCTGAATACTTACGGTATGTAACTGAATCAAGGAAGTTCCAACCTTGAACAAGAAACACATGGATTGCATTTTGCAAAAAGGAACCACTAGCATTGCAATGATGCTAAGATTGTGCAACTTCATCTTTTGCAATAAAATTGCGGAAAGCGTGAAGAACTATGAAAATTAGGTGGTAATTTTTGTCTTAAATTTACAGTTTTTAGCGAGTAAAATAGAAACTATGAATGGATAATCGGGTTTTTCCTCCAAGACAAAAGAAGTTGCACAATCTTAGCAACATTGCAATGCTAGTGGTTCCTTTTTGCAAAATGCAATCCATATATCCCTACAGCTAGAGGACATTTTCTCTAGAAATCAGTTTTTCTTAAGGTGAGAGAAAATTAAGTGTCTGAGCAAGGTTTCTATGATGTCCAAATAAAGTAGCGAGAGGCTTTTTTACTCTTGCGTCAAAAGGAGAAGCAAAGCTGAACTTTAATTCAGTTTATCAGCCCCTCAAAAGAAAGAGGAAAATACAAATGAAAAAACAAGGTGAATATATGATGTATGAAAAAGAGATATTTTAGTAAACTGTCTGTTTAGTGATCCGTCTATCTATGTAGTGTGTCTGGTATATAAGTTCATCTGCAGAAAGAAGAAGAAGAAGAAAAAAGGTTTTGTCGTCTCTCACAGTGATTGAGACCTTTTTGCAGGGGAAAGAAGCCTCTCTCATCGATGCATGTAACAAAGGCGATTCTTGAACGCTGTATGTAAAATAATCGATATCTATCGACTCTATGTGTGGCAATCTACCTTATCTAGGATCGATAATTTAGAAAGGACTTAAATGGAACAAAATCAGTGAGGCCATCTTGCTATGATCGCCAATGTCAAGTACTTCTAATCCGATCTAAAATTAGATAGGCCTTTCCTTCCTGCCGATAGTCTCGTCTTTTTATTCTACGTCTACGTCGCGGCGTTGCCGTGATGTACTCATTAACTTACAAATTCCTTATTGCTTTTCTGTGGGAATTAGAGTGGCTTAAATTCCAGCCCTACTTGGCAGCTCTGTTTTCCGTCGCGCCACACCACTAATCGAGGGTAATGTTTCGCGAACTTCAGCCCCCTCCCCCCTTTTTGCCTCTCTATAACAGCCCCAAAAGTTACGACTTGATAGTAATAAAAAAGAATCCATCGTTTTCTTCGCGATAATTGCCATCGATGTTGCCGGCGACCTATAAAAAGGGCTCTTGAAAAAAAAAAATGAAAAGAAAGGAGGCGTGGACTATTTTTGGATCTGATCGAATAAAAATGAGAGAGGAGCAAACAAAATTTTCATTTGAAAATGAGGACATCTTCGGTTCGCCTGAAGCCTACAATCTGGCTAAATTGTGTAGTTTCGCACTGGCAGAAAACTGGATTATTAAGCGCTCAGCCGATAGGCAGCGCTTTTTGATTTCGACTTGCCTCTAGAATACTAATATACTAGTGCTTATTCGTTTAAATGGCGTACCAGCTCATCGATGTGTAGGCTTTTTGGGGGGTCCAGTTTTAGAATAAATAAAGCTGTGATAACCGTATTTTATGCTTTTAACGTAATGCGCGGGTAGTTACGATCGTTTGTCTATAAGAAAATTTCTTAGCGGTAGAGTAATTCTTATCGAAATTGATCGTTGAAAATAAAAGAAGCCTAAAAAAACGCGCCTGATGAGCTCAACGGTGGCTATCATTTTCGGGAAACGAAAAAACGCGTTTACGGTTTCCTTGGTAACCTTTGTTTGCTATCAGCTGATGTTTTATTTCCATTGCCCAGCCAAGTTGACGGAGTTTATACGTCCTTTCTTCACTAAATACATTTACTAACACCTGAGCGCTTTTCTAATACGACAGTATTAGAACTTTCCCGCTTGTTTGAGCCTTATTTACACAGAAAAGTGAATATAACTTCAGAGCTTACGTATGTTTTGGAAAATTGTCTGTCAGAGCTTTGTAATAGTCCTGCAGTACATGAAGCTGCTGCATAGCTGAGCTGCACAATTTTAACAGTAATATCAGTAATATTTAGCAGTAGGCTTCTCAAGCCTTTACGCCGAAGATTTTCTCTATATTGCATGATTTTAATGTATAATATACATTAAACATTTAAATAATATTTAAAACAACGAAGATCCTAATTCATGAAACAAAGCCTATTTAAAGTAAAGTATGGATCTAAGTTGTCTACATTTACCTTTAAAGTCCATACGATGATTACGTGTGACAATTATTGCGGTAAAAAAAACGTTCTATGTTCGTACGTTCGTATGTTCACTAGAAACTCAGTCTACTGAACATTACGCACCGCAACGCTAATCTGTTCGCCTACAATTTTTGACGTAGGCAGAACGAGCTCTTACGTGGTCAATTAGTGGTATCATCCTGAAATGGCAGGCTTACTTTGAATACGCACAAAAAATAGCTTCATAACGATTGGGGAGAGGTTCTTCAACACCTTGTCAGTCCGCCTTCAATCTTCTATATAGGCAACACGGGCTCCCACGCGGTCGAATAGTGGTATCTTCGTGAAAAAACACGCTCACTAGCATTAGTGGCGTTAACACGGTCGCTACGGAGATTTTTGAATGGCAATGATCGATTACTGAGAATGGGAAGGAACACCAGGTTTTTTTTTTTCGGTTTTTTCTAAAAGTTAATAATTGTTGAGATTGTTAACACATTTGAACTACAGTTTTACACTGCGTTAAATAATACTGAGCTAGTTTATGAATGATACTTTAATTTATTGCAGTTGAATGCATTGCGATTGTAATAAAGTAGCGGGTAGCAGGAGCTTGGTGGAAGATGTATAGTTTACTTTGGAAATTGAAGACGAAGTAGCAATGAATATTACCCTCCACCCCTTTCTCAAAGAATTTCTTAAAATATATAAAACATTCTCAAACCATATCTAATTGTTCCTGGTTGTAGAACTCTACCAAAAATAAGACTCCTGCATTTCCTTTATCACAGCTAAAGAAGTTTCCGTTATAAGGACAGAGTACTCTGTGCTCACGACCGAAGTTCTGTTCTCACAACAGAGAAGTTCTGTAAGTATAACAAAGAAAGTGCCGGAACCCTGTGGTCAGGAAGTTCTCTCATCAGCACCGATCATTAATTGGCGTGCTCTCTTTTCAGTAATTTTTTGTACGAATTTTTATTAAAGTTTCAATCAACGCAAAACCAAAATTCTAGCATAAGACACTACGTTCCTTTTGCTGCAACACCGACAACTTCGATGTAATGATTCTCCGCTTCGGAGGACCAGTTTCACGCGGTCAGGCTAGATGCGATGATAGCGAATTTGGTCTCCTCCTTGCCAGAAATCACTGGAATTCCCTTATTTCCGCCGATTGAAACATGGAAAAGGACGAATTTCATCGACGTTTTGGCAGCCCCGTTTGTCTCGAGCATGAATTAGGAACCGACGGAAAGTTGCGAGTCGCGCACCGAAAGTTCGAAAGTCGGGAACTTTCGGCAGTGAAGCAAGGTTTATCATCCGCACCAATTAATAGCGCCTCACAATTACTCGATTCCGCTTTTTCCTAGTCACGACTTCCCTGCACTGTTGCCCTCACAGAACGAGCTTTAGAAATGCTTACGGAAGATGATTTGGGGGTTTGATCGATAGGGATACCTACAGACGAATTCGACCAGAATCAGCATGACTGAATCTCATGTTGCCTGATTTTCCATTATTTGTTTCATTTATTTCCCCCAAAGACCATACGAAATTTACAGGAAAGAAATTGAATAAGAATTAACCATGCAACCGATTCAGTTGATAGGTTGAGCATGAAACAATATCATAGGCGAAAACAAAACAATTAAAATTAGTACATGTAAAAAGCGAGAAGATTGTAGAATAATAAAGAAAAAGCTCAGGTGATGGAGGAAAACTCGGATTGACCGCACCGTGGTATTTCGAGGGGACCGGTTCCCCATTACGTTTATTTTTTTCATAGATGAATCCATTGGCAACACGCAATTAAAATTGGGCCTTGAAACTTTCCATGCTTTCCATTTGGAGCTAAGAAGACACTCTCGAAAAATATCACGTCATATGTTGCGTAATTATCTTATAAGAAGCAAAAAATCGAACCTGATGTTAATTTGGCAACGTCTGATTTAGTTAAGCTGATTCTGCTTGATGCGACGTCTAAAATCAACAAGTCTCTTTATTAATATGCATCTGATAACTTTAGACTCTATTTCCAAGAATTATAGTGGACCTTATTCTTGATTTAAATGGAATTTACGTCCTATTAGATGATATATACGGTAAAAAATGATGATGTGAAAAAAGACATAACGGGAAAACAATTGTAAAGAATTCAGCAAAGATCCCACAAGGAGCTGCTTACATGATTATAATTACGTCATATTTACTATGTAAAACAATTTTGACTTCTCGTCAAATTGTTACTTCCATTTTCAAATACATCCTATACCACCGGTATTGACGATATTTGACGAGTCTCCTCGATTGAAAGAGACTAAAGATAGGCCTGAGGATTGAAGTCACGATTCGTAAATGGCAATAATCTAGCAAAACATCGCTCATCGAAACTTCAGAGCCTATAATGATTGAGGAAAAGTCGTACAAGATTTCTCTCGTTTTTATAGGTTTAAAGGTTTATGGTCGTAAAAGTACTTACGGTTGTCGAAGATGCTCTAATTCTCTTCTGGGTCTGTGATACTGATCAAAATGTTCATCATGGACAAGTCGTCCTCTGCAATCCGCCCTGTGCGACGAATCCATTAAATCAGCGAATTTTTGAATGAAAGCGCATGCTGTAACATAGGCAACCTACGGATGGCATAAAACATTTTTCACTCTTTTCCTTGAGAAAAAAGCTATTCCTCCTCGAATTTTCCCAGAATTGAATTTTTTTACGTACAATCTTGTTAAATTTGTAATAATTTGAACATGTTTCTGTTTTTACTCAATCATTTTCCCAGCTTTGTGCGCTCATGGTAACTTATTTGATTTGTTTAGCAGTGGCGTGGCGTGCTTTGCGATTTATCGATTGATCTGCCATTTAAACCTTTGGAAAAGGATCGATTATCAGGGCGTTCGCAACGAACACATTAATAATCGATTCTTTAACATAGCTTCAAATGAGAAAATATCGTTATATCTCGAAGCACGCCACGCCACTGTTGTTTAATGTAAGAAAATAAGCATTATGTGTGCGCCGAAATATTGGATATACATAATATTTATTTTTAACTTCCCTACTTTTTGATATACTGTTTTTCCATTGAATAAATTGCAAATGACAAACGTGAACATGGATTATTTTTTTTTTACTTACCTTTTCCGGCTGCTTCAATCTAAAAGAAACTGTACGATAAAATAAGTCACAGTGAGAATTATATTTTATAAGTGTGTTCCTCGCAGTGGACCAAAATCAATCCTCTAGGTCCGTTGACGCATTGCTAGTACATGTCTTGAAACAGAAACTTCACCATGAAGTCCAGGGACTACTTTCCTCATTATAAGATCAATGGGTGATTGAGGGGAGAATTGAGTGCATTTACTTTGCACCGTGAGACCGCGTAGAATTTTGATAATAAATTTCAACAGAACACTGTCTTGATTTGAAACGTTGCAGGTTTACTATCACGTCTTACATTTTTATAAAATTTGTATTTTTAATTTATTTTTGTTTTCAAAATAAAGCTAACGAGCATCATTCCTTGGAGTTTAATGAACTTTTCTTCAGTCTGTACAAACTAAACTAATGAAATTTCGAAAAATGGTGGCAATTACTTTGTATATTTAAAAAAAGAGAACAATAGCGCAAAAAAGAAACTTAGGAATTCGAGATTGATTTCTCTTTCACACTCTGATTTTGTGTTTTCCGATTATTTTTGCCGTGGGTATGTTGCACGCAAAAGACACAGTTAAGCGAATAGGCTAACTTCCGATTAAATCAAAATTAAAACACGATGGGCACATCAAGGATTCTCGCGATTCATTTAAATCTTTTTCAGTAGTTTTTTTCCTTTGTAAAACTTTAGATCCCAATGAAAAAATCTTTTAATTATTAAATATCACACGTGATGAAAGTTTGTGACAGTTCGCGAGATCGTATTGTTTAAAGCTAAATCCCCCCCTCCCAATTTCTCTCTCTTAGCAAACCTGATTTCCAGGAAAACTACCCGCGGATGAGAGAAGTTTGAAAAAAAGTTCCACAAACTATGCAGATTGCGCGCTATAGGTGGAGTTCAAACTGATTTGATGTGCCCATCGCGATTTTAGTACGATTTCACTCAGAGCGTCTATTCATCTGCACTAATAAAACTATTTGTGTTCTTTGTGTTACCGTTGGTTAATAGAGGAAGTGAAACACAAACCAACCCAAATTTTGTGTTATTTTGATATAGTTTGCGGTGAATTAAGCGCAGAAAACAATAGAGAGACTGAGAAACCCCTGAGTCAGCCAAAAGTATCGGGTTATTTTGTGGTTACTTCGGTACTTCCCGAATTAACCAAACTTGTGTGCTGAGTTTTCTCTCTATGTGGTTGCATCTTTTGCGTGCAATGTACCTGGTTTAAATTGCATGGGAAGGAATATCACCCCCAACTGAGTTTACGCGCGCAATTTGATATTTTAGGTTGAAGTCTCCGAACAAAATCTCCCCGACGAAAAGGCCAGTTCCTGGGGACCCCTCCTCCCATCAAACCATCGACAGCACTTTCAGAAAGGTGCTAAGCTTTGTCAATTGCGAGCCCACTTGATATCTTGGCGCAACTCACATTCAGTATAAATTTATCACCCTCAAACTTTCTTCCTCATACGCCTCGCCCAAGGTTGGCAGGTTGTGCCATTTAATTAGGATATTTTACATGGGTTCGAGTGGAGAATGTGCTGATTTTCAGCACAACGTGGTAATGATGGCCTCGCCGGACTTTATTAACTGCCTTTGTTCTGTGTTTCCAAGACGGATGCACGGGTTTTTAGCGCGTTCGTGGAGCATTCATCCGTGCAGAATGATCGCCATTTCCGTCAAAGATGGAACGTCTGCACTCGCATCACTCTATGCTCGATCCTCTTGACTAAGTCACGAATCATAAATGACGAATATTGTGATGGTGTCTGCGTGAACGGCAGGAGCCCGGATTCAGGTCACGGGGATAGTGAGTGGGATGCAGACTGCTCCAGTCACACCATCATTCAATTATCAATCGTTTCCAAACAAAACATTGGCTGGATTCTGTCGGGAGGGTCCAACAGCTTTTCTACCATGCGAAGGAAAAACACCGTATGAACCTTTGTCAACTGCAAAATTTCCTTTGATCGAATACGAATTTTCAGGAAAGCTCGTGAATATTTTCCGTTTAATTTTTCAGAGAATTTTCTTTCTAATCATAGCTAAAATATCGGAGAATTTCAAGAGGAAATTTACATGACTCTAATCAAAAATACACATTTTGTAGGAGGAAATTTCACAACTCTCTAATGTTCATACGGTATTTTCTCTTAGCACGGTAGTTTTGACTCTCGTCGTTTTGTCAGGGATTCACAGCAAAAATGAACCACCGAACGGAGTATGAATTTAGGGTAAGCATCGCGTGACATGTTTCTTATCATAAATTCACACTAAACACATTTTAAATAATCGAAACCCGGAAATAAATACATGAGAGAGGTATAAGTGTTATTTTGAATACAAGATAGGATTCGAACTTCCCACACTGGAAGAAAAGTCTGTTGGATCCGAAGTCCAGACTCTTAAAAAATTGGGCAAGTAAAAGTACTCTTGATTCAATCGAATTTTTGCTTAATCAAGAGGAACTCCGCTTTATTAAAAGGTTTAGCTGTCGATTCAAACAAAAATCCGACTGAATCAAGGGTACTTTTACTTGTCTAATTTTTTAAGAGTCTGAACTCTGGATTTAAAAGAATTTTTTTCTAGTGCACTTGCTTATAAATTAGAATCAATCAACGAGTCATTGAAAATGAAATTACTATTCCAAAAATTATTATAATTTTGTTTAATTACCAACTGCTGTTGCCTCTTTCGATGTATATCACAGTTTCAAACTTGTTAAAAAAGATCCAAAGTAAGAAATACATTGATTTAGTAAACGTGAGTGTAACTACGTGTGAAGCTGCCTGATTTGCTTCTATATTTGAAATTTTTTGGGACATCAAGCAATATTATGTCTCAAATATTTTTAATATATGCTTCACTTGCACTTAAAATTTATTTGCAAAACTTACAATGATGAATTGAGAGTCCAATTAAAGATTTCAATACACCATCGAAAGTGGAAATTGAATCGACCAAACGGAAAACGCTGATTTCTTCTTTATGAAATGAAGGTATAGACATCATCGATGTTTCGACCGTTACGTGGCAATTTGATGGGATAACACCCACGGTAATGCTTCATTTTAAACTTGCCTGATGTTTTTTTTTTTTTTTTTTTTTTTTTTTTTTTAGAGGTAGACTAATTCCCAAATTGTGACTCTTTCCCCGGCTATGGATAAAAAATTAGAATTGAATTTGTTAGTGAATGATGCGTTCTATAAGCAGAGAAGTTGCTGGCAGTTTCAAAAAATTTTAAGCCTCAATCTGAGGGAGAGGATCATCCCTATTGGGCCTTTAAAAGCCCTTCTAGGGCATTTGTGGATAAAACGAGATATTCAGACAATGCAAATCATAATGTATTTTAATCCTTTTTGATCAAAGGCAGATCATAATTTATTTCAATATTTTTGGATTTGTATAATAAAAGGGAAACTTATGCTTATTCAATGGAAGCTGCCGGGAGGTAGAAAATCAAACAAAATCAATGGTTTAACCTTATTTGCTTTATTCATAAGATAAAAAGTTTTCAAAACCTTGAACAATCAACTTGTTTAAATCGGAGGAATGGCTTGCGATTAATTTTTTACAGATATTTTGAAGTATAAAAATATTACTTTCTTGTGAATGCTTAAAATTAAGTAAGTTACTTACGAGGGAAAATATTTGGAGAATTTGAAATAAAAATAATGTATGTACTAACAACGCAATGGGATTGCTTCAAAAATACTGTCATGGATGGGATTTATAAAGGGGTGGTCCGTGAGAAGTTATTGTCCTTTTTTGTATTTTCTTTTCATTTGTTTCTTGTAAAAAAGAACGTAGATTGAGATTAAAAGTCCAAGGCATTTCTTGCAGTTCCTCTGTTTGCGAGTTCAAAAATGATTCAAAACTTGGACTTATAATTTAATCTAGTAACTTTTGGTATTTTTTGAGTTTCTTACGAATCAATTAATTTTTTTTTATACTTCAAGTCAGAATAAGATCAAACAAGAAATGAAACAGAGAAATGTCTATGATGAAACTTCGCAGGTGAAGGTTCACAATCTAAATGCCAATGACACTTGATTTTGAGTCAAATTGCGATAATTTTGATCAGCGAAATGTAAAATATATAAATCGATAAACGGGGGTATAATTTTGGCAAAAAAAAGGAAATGCGAATTAAAGATAGAGTCGTTGAATTTTGCAGATAAATTAATAACGGTTCTGACACAGATTATACATTTTCATTATTTCGTGACTGTCTTGGGTGATCGTTCATTTCATTAAAATTAAAATGCGAGTAGGTCTCGACCGCTCAAAATTGATCAAATTTTAAAACAATCTTTTAACTTTTACGCCAAGTTGACCCGAATATGCACGTTTCCATTCAATCCTTTAGATCCCATCAAGTGATCAAACAAACTTTTTCCTTGAAGGTTAATAGTAACTGATCTCACCTGCTTGGACGACAACGCTCAAGACATGTTTCAAGAATGGGTTAGTTTTGAAAACTTCAAAAGTTGGTTTGCCATTGTCAAGTTTTGTGCATAGAAAGTTTAAATCCAAATATAAATTACATGACCAATTTTCGGTGGTAGAGTTCTGCAAAATCAGAATTATAAAAAATTGCCGCATGAAAATAATGTATGTGTTAGACAAAATCTTGGCTCATTTCATTTAAGATTGTGCATCACCAAAGCTCCATATTTAAATTTCAACTATTATTCAAACGTATTTCTTGACTATGTCGAGATATCAGTTCAGAAAGTAAAATTGACTTTGACTTACTTACATAAAAGTCCGGAAAAAACTAAATCAGATATCATTCCTCTTACAATTATAAGTCATTAAAAAAAGGTAAAAAAGAATCGTTTATATTAACCTCGAAAAATTTACCTATTAATCCTTTTCTAACTTGATATGCTTGCCGTATTAAGTGCCTCACTCTCACAAGACGCGGAACTTTAAATAAAGCGTTCTTCATCTCGATAGTTTAATTGAAGTTTTCACGAATTTTGTTTAATTAATCTAATAATTTTCATTATTAATTGTCTTAATGTTAAGTGTTCCTCTTTTTAAATTTCGGAATTGGCATTTAAAAAAAGTACATATACCTTAATTTTTTATAAACCGAATATCTACACTTAAGTAACAATACAATTGCGGGGAAGAATAAAAATATAAAAACAACAAAAACAAATGATAATAATATTTACATCATAAGAATAAACATAATAGGAACAAAATTGTTAAACTGAAAGTTTAATTACAAAATATAATTTTCTGTACACCTATATCTTGATTTGAACCAAGATTAATATCTAAAGAATGTACAGATTAGTTTAACTTATGAGATTGAACTAAGAAAAATCCCTCATGAAAGGAAACAAAGGATATGGGGACTTTTTTCATTTACAACTAAATTTCGCTGATCGATTTAATAGTTTGTTCCACGCAAAAAATTAATAGAGAGAGAGACTTCATTTAAAGCAAACTTTTATGAAGTGAACTCGAGGTACCATTCCAGAGAAAGCAAACAGTTAGATGAAAATTTAGGAGGTAAATTTATTAGATAATACCGAGAGATAGTTCAAAGAACATGTCACTTCAAGCATTATAAAAAGGGGGTTAAGATGGCAAATATGTGCGGACTCTAAAAGTAGGAAAGTCAGTACTTCGACAATATTACGTTGAAGGGAAAAGTTATCGTTCATTGTGAAATCAGTTTATTAATCTACATATTTTTAAATATTTTAATGCACTGTATCTTCTGATTTTGTGTTGTACACCCAACATGCATTTTGCGTGCAAAAAAGTCATTTTAATTTGTTAATTGGCTCCATGTAAAAATTTACTATCTTTTTAACTGCATTGTTTTATTTGGTCCTCTCTTTTCTGTTTTAGTTACTTAAATATGTACTTTAAATAAAGCCTCTATAAAAAGGGACTTGTTGCAGGAACAATAATTTAAGCGAATGCATGAGACATACTAAGAAGTGAAATGATTGCATAACCAACATACATGATTGATAATAGCGAAAAGCTCTTCAATAATCAGCGTGAAATCAGGTCGTTGTTGGCGCTGTTGCTGCTGTCGTCTGATTTTTTTGGGTTAATTGTATAATTCATGACCCGCCGTTGAGATTTTTGCTTGAATTTTGCTGTTTTACTGATAAGAGATATGATATCTCAGATATTGCTAGGAAATGTGACTATTATCATTTATCAACTTTATTTTACGTCTGCAATCAAGTTTAATTTATATGCTCGTCGAAAACTTAAATCTTATGCATTGAATGCAATAGCTACGGGAGGAAATTTTAGCCCTATTAAATTAAAATAAGTCCGTGAATAGCAAAGATTATTCCACAGGTCAACAATTTTTATCTTATTTAATTTTAATAATATTTAGAATATATTTTAAACAGCCTCTTGAAAACCTGATTTCCAAGCGTGACTACATGTTTCATATCTGGTCATAGCAAATGCTGAAAGAAAAAGAAAGTAATGAGATATTATTTTAAAAATGATAGATCCCCGTGTAAATATATTCTTACCATCGGATAAAGACTCATTAAATAATAATTAATGATTATGAGAGGAGCAAAGACAGATTTACTCCACAGACTCTTTGAAGAAATGTTTCCTTACGTGATGGAACTGAATTCAATCCTGCTTATGGCAAGGAAAGCTTATAGCAAATACTTTTGGAAAAAAAGTGATGGCAACAGACGGATTAATTTGACCAAAAATTCACGAATTAAAAGAAAAATCAAGGAATTTGATAACACCGTTTTCGCTTGTTATGAGTAGCATATATAAAGCAATTAAATTAAGAAATTTCCGGTCGCTCTCAAAAAATATGTTCCTCTAGCATAATAATCGGTCACAATAATTTTGAAGTAATTTGATTTGGTTAAAGAAATCCGTATTTTGCCAAATTACAGGTTCAATTTATCAAACTAAAATTGAAAATCAAACTAATGTTGATTCCTCTGGCTGACGCGGAAAGATTCAGATTCGAGAAAAAAATCAGGGAGGCTCTTTAATTTCGTAATACAAAGATTTGATATACAGGGTGTCCCAGGATTAAGTACGAATATTGAAGGTTTCGATTCTTTGGATGAATGAAGGAAGTTTTCGTAGTGCAACTTTTTTTCCAAAAACGCTTTCCTTGGGGGTCATGCCCCCCGAGGTTGGAGAAAAAAATTCGTCTTTCTAACACTGTGACAATTTTTTAGCGCTTTTTTTCATTTTTGACCTCCAAAAAAGAGAAAACGCATTTAAGGGGGGGGGGAGTTCAGGGGGGTATTGAACCTAAAAGTAGCCAAAATTAATGTTTCTAGAGACAAAAAATGTTTTTTGACGACACCAATAGATTCAGCGTTGAAAAATATTGAGATAATATGTCTTGAGTTTTTTCGCTTTGACTCATCGTTTTCGAGATAATAGGGACTAAATGGAGCACGGACGGGAGTGAAGGGGGTGGTGGGGGTGGTGGGGGTGGCCCCCAGGAAAAGCGTTTCTGGAAAAAAAGTTATACCACAAAAACGTCTGTTTTGACCTAAAGAATCGACTCTTTAAATAATCGTACTTAATCCTGGGACACCCTGTATGATCAAAAACTGATCGATTTACGCCTGAATCATTCCTAGGCGGAAATTCTGGGATTGCAAAATCTTAGTTCCTTCCGTGATAAGGTAACCAACTCTACGGTCAAAATAATTGATTCTGCACACGACCGACAAATAAGCAGGTCATACTCCTTGAATTAAGGTATGTATCGATGTCCGTATTCGTCTTTGCGTTTATGATTTTTAACAATCAGATTGGATGAATGAAACTGAGGATACACGAGTGTTATAAGGAAAACGTAGGGGTGATTCTCACCTTTCCGAAAGTCTGTCAGTGAAACCGAGGTGAGGATCAAGCGAAAGGGGGAAAGCGAGTTGATTTAAAGCGTTCAAGAAGATAGAAACAAGTGATTCCTATTGGGCCCCCAGATAAATATGGCAAGACGCAAGAGCTGCGATATATTCATAAAAACAGAAAAAAGGTTGAGTTCCAGTGCCGAAGAGTCGAAAAGTGACTTTTCACCGACTTTACACTTCGTTACGTTTCGTTAGACTTTCTAGCCTCTTACCGCCGTGAAAATATCACTATGAGAGAGTGTGACATTAAGATAACAGATAACACAATCTGATAGCAATAACGTTAAGATGGGCTTTTATTGAAAGTTATTCTTGTGGGTCTAGTATCCTTTTGTTACATTAAGTAAAAAATATCGGAAAAGGAGCCTCTCCAAAAGTTAAACCTTGTTTTGGAAACAAGGAGGTTTCAGAGGCATACAGTTGTAATGAGAAATTATTCTGAAAGAAACCTGCGCTGAAACTTTAGTTTGATTTCAAAGTTGATTCTCGCGTTACCCAGGTGGAGGTGGACATCATTGAATTAACCAATTTTTCTATAACGATACTCCTTGCTTGTTCAATATAAGTTGCACTGGAGACAAAAATGTAACCGTCTATTTAAATATTTAATTTTAGGCTCTTAATTTTGCGGTAGGGAGGGAGTACGTCACCTAAGGCTCGTGGTACTACTGGGTAAAACAAACCAATTTGCTACCACAATACATAAATTGCTTCTCCATAATTAATGGAGCTTAAGCATTCGTTGGGAGTTTGTGATTTAAGTACTTTATCATGTTTATAACATTTCGCGAGAAATACAATGGTGTCATTGAGTTTCTCTGGAGAGGATTTCGAAGCTCGAAAAACATTTTCGAAGTTGAAGCCTCAATGGAGAGGCCCCACGCTACACTCGGAGTCCAATTTCATGTCCAGCCAGACACTGAATGCTCAGATAGAGAGAAAATTAATCAGGAGGGTAGCCGCTTTAATTATTACAGACTCCATGGCTGGAACCAATGGCAGCCCTGATAACAATGGCAATTTTACAAAGTGGTAACACTCTTTTTCCTCCATTAGAATCCATCAAAAATATCGATTTTAGGTGAGGCAAGCTGCTTCACCAATAATCGATTATATTACATACATTTAAATGAAGGAAAAACAGTGTTGCCAATTCAAGAATCGCCACTGCCTGTTAAGCATTTGGCTCCTATCTGTTCATGGATGGTATGATTTGATATACAGGGTGATACAGGGTTGAACGTCCAGACCGCAGGAGCCGAAACACCCCCAAAACCCCTCTTTAAATTGAGATTTCGATTTTTTTCGCATAAAAGTACGGGGCGGTACAAATTTTCATCAGATTCTGTTCACAACCGTTGCCAAAATTCAGGAAAAACTATTTATTTTCCAAAGTTTGAGGGGGTGGGCCGTAGCCCCAACTGGGGGCTCTTTTGTAAAAAGCTTCATACAACAAAAAAGTCTTATTTTGACCAAGAGAGCACGCTCCTGCGTTTATCCCTGGATAACTGTAGAGGTGGATTTGCAACGTAAAGTCCCGTTCATTACAGTTTCAACTTTTACAACTTTTTCGAGCTTGAAAGCTCGTTTCAAAACCACAGGCACCACAGTATTCCTCTCGAAATTTAACATACGATAGGACCAAGGTGGAGAAATGGTGCTGGGTCCACACCATTTCGCGAAGAAAACAAAGCCAACAAATTAAAATTAGAGTCAAAAATAAACATTTTCAACCCTAATGAGTACCAGTACAAAACTGAGGGGGAGAGTGTTCAGCTCATGCAGTTTGCATTGTAATATTAAGTTGATGACACGGCGAGAGATCTATACCGGTTTGGGTCGTTTTAGACCTCATCAGCAGATCACACTCGCCAGTGAAAAAACATTAAGAATTAAAAATTAAAAAACTTAACAATTTTTATTTTTGACTCTAATTTTAATTTTTAGAACTTCTTGGCTTTGTTTTCCGGCGAAATGGCATGGACCCAGCACCATTTCTTCACCTTGTTACATACAGTTCCGGCTATTTTTTAGTGTTTTTTTCTCATACGATAGTACTTCAATCGAAAATCCCCTACGTGTGCAAAAACTCGATTAGAACCTTCGCCTCCGGCACTAGAACTCGAGTGAAGAACAGTGTATGTACAATTTACAGATAACGGGGTAAAATTAAATAAAGATCACAATTTGTTTGTTCGGGGGGACGTTCAAGGGCAGCCGCACTCGTCGACGACCATCTTGGGGAGGTCCCGCTTGATGATATTGCTATCCGGGCCGAAGTAGATGAGCGAGACGGGCGAGAACTTGAGCGGGGCGCAGCAGGGCTGGAGCCCGGAGAGGCGTTCCATCTTGCGGTACTCCTCGATGACGTGCGTGTAGTAGTTGAGGAAGGTGTCGGGGGTCCGGTGGGACCCGCAGTCCCCCCGGCAGTAGTTGGCGTAGTACCCCCCGGGGGCGATGATCCAGTCCTCCCAGCCGAGCTGCTTGAAGCTCACGTAGAAGCGCTGTTTGCAGCACTGGCCGCGGACGGCGCCACTGCAGTCCAGCGCCCGCCGCCGCACCCTCCTGGCGGCCGTTGGGTCTGTGTGGACGACCAGGAAGGGCCGCTCGGACTCCTGTCGGGTGTCCTGGAAGAGCACGGGGTCCACGATCCCGCTGCAGCCCGAGCAGTCGACCAGGAGCTTGAGCCGGTCCCTGGGGCCGCTGGAGTACCACTCGCGGATTGTTGACGTCACGTCGAACTTCTGCCAGCCTAGCGATGACAGCGTGATCGGCAGCGAGGAGGACATCGACGTCAGCTCGTCGAACTCCTGCGAACAGATCCAAGAACATCGTTCACCCCTCCGAAGTCTATTCAGCCGGCACTGCCTGGCCGCGCACCATCATTAAGATTAATATTTCCGGTCAAAGAATGTGTCTTGAACCCTCATCCTTAAAGCTACTCTCAATCTGAGGTCATCGACAAATACTGATAAATATAAAAATGCATGCAGGGAGAAGTTGATTGAACAAAATTGACAGAAGAAATGAGGATCGTGTCTATTCGACATAAATCTACTTTATGAAACGAGTCACTTTGATTTAAGACTGACTACATGTTGATAACAGTCTCATATGTCAATTCAATATGCCACTTCCACGTGATAAATTTTAATTTTGATAAGGCGATGCACATAAACCCGATGTCGGGGCTGTAGAACATTTCATCAACGATTTTTTGTCTGCGCACTTGTTTTTTCCAGTAATTTACGTCCAAGCGTTTTTTCGGCACGGGAGTTTTGGTTCATGTGCCAGTTGAGACCCAAAGTTAATTGGCCCACATGCAAATACAAACGACAATTGCTCACGACGTTTTTAGATGAAAATATATGCTATCTTAGAAGAATGAGGGTTTGCTTGTTTTTTTGTTTTGTCTGTTTGGTCCAACGGAGAATAATATATAGTTGAGAGTTTTGGTAAAAATGTGGGAGCGTCAATTCCATGAGACAAAATTCACTAAAACTCTCTACACCTCTTTAGTGTAACAGGACTTAATTATCTTTCAGGAAATTCCCACCTTGTTATACCAGAACCGGATAAACCTCTATATTTACCTCAACTGAAGGCTCTTAGATTTTTCCTTTGTACAATAAGTATCTTGATTTATTTTGCGAGGAAAGATCTGTACATTTAAAGGATGCCTGCCATTCTTAAAACGTTTAATTTCGTAAAATACTGTGCAACACCTCTGTTGTGAAATAGTTGCTTCAGGCGCCGCCGCACGGCGGGCGGGCGGCCAGCGCAAAACGCGCATTGGCGCCTACAAACCTAAGTGGATACTTCCAGCATTACGCAATGCGTGAAGTATCCACTTAGGTTTGTAGGCGATAGTGAGCCTCACGTGTACGTGCAACCAAACGCGCAAAATTTGACGTATTTGACTCTAAAAGATCGATGTGCAAATGGGTTAAAACTAAAGATTAGGTGCTTCTTGGTTTATTTCCTCTTTTATTCAGTTTTTCAGTTTCTGTCGGCACAACTGCGGCTCATTGAGATTAATGTCGCTTGGAAAAGGCTTTACAAATATTTGTCACGTTTTAAAAATATAAGTGTTTTCAAAATGAGGTAATAATTTCGTAAAGAAAAAATTAAAAAAAGAAAAAAAAAAGTACCTATGCATATATAAGGTAAATTGTACATCGAATATTTTAAGTATAGAAATAAAACCAAATATTCACCAATGACAATTTAAAAAGATGATTCAAAAGGAGAAAGTAATAACATTTCATTTAGAAAATGAGCAACCATAACAACACCTCCTTCTCTCTCCATTTCGCATTTCCATATTGTCAATATAATTTTACATACCGACTAAAATATAACGCTTGGACCAAGTCACTGTTGCTTATTTTACGTGTGGGCGTAAACTACTGGACAAAGAAGGTGCGCGAACAAAAAATCGTTGACATAATGTCCTGAAACCGATGTGGGAATCCTCCATGAATCATTCAAGATCAGTCAGATATTGTGCTGATTCTTTATTACTTGTCTAGGCCAAGTTTGCGAAATTCCTACCGACAACACTTTGGAACACTTTGAACTTTGGAATTTTTTTTAGATAACATACCATGGAAAATCCTGATTCCCAATTGTTTGAAGTAATTGAATAAATCTAAAAAAAATTTATTCATTCTTTATTTTAGGATAAAATCGATGACACGAAATTTTCCTAAAATCCGTTTTCAACACATCAAATCGCACTTTTAGCTTGAACAGTGAAAATCAAACTTTAAGTTTTTTTCACTGCATAATCATAGACTGTTCTTAAACAGCCCTTAAGAATCCAAATAGATTACGCTATTATTTGGTGGAAGAAGTAGTGGCTTTGATTTGAATGAACGGTGAAAAGCAAACTTTAAGTGTTTTCCACCGCGTTTTTTAAGGTATCGAAACAAGTACGGATGAATAATTATTAAAATGACTCTGACTTATAACAGTCATTTCGATGCTGGGTGCCTAGTCATGCAATTCAACAACTTCAATCTTCATGCTTACATTCTGAAAGGCCGTATTCATAGTCGTTCCTGAAACAGCTCCTTTCCTTAGAAGACTCAATACGGCATACATTAAAGTTAAAGAAGATTTAAGGAAACCTTGTACAAACCATATCTTAAAGAGGACAATTCTGGCAAAATTCGAGCAAGATTCAAAATTATTGGTTTGGAAATGGGTCCTTAAGAGGGATTATAATGATTTGTATTTCCAAAAAGTACAAAATGCACGAGAAAAAATTCTATGACTTATGACAAACTTTAAGAAAGGTGCAAACCTACCTTAAAATTTATACTACTCGCACTGCATCTTATTTTGTATTTTATTTTTAAGTATGGTTGCAAATCATTGCAGTCTCCCATAAGGATCCATTTCCAGAATTAAACTGCTGAATTTCTGGTTGAAAGGTGTCCGAAAGTTTCGCAAAAATTGTCCATTTTATGATGCTATGTTCGAACTAGGCTTTTTTTAACTTCTCTCCCTAAATCGTGTTGTGAACCATAACATGGAACCCCCAAGGACAAAAACTGTTTAAGGGACGACTATGAATGTGACTCTTAAGCTAGACTACTCGAATAAGCATTTCTCTCATCAAGATGGAAATTTCCCATACATTTTTTTTCTTTACTCTCTCTACAATATTACTAAGAGAAAGAGTGAGCAAACAAGATGAATGATGGAATTTTCCCATACATTTTTTTCTTTACTCCCTCTAGAATCTTACTGAGAGAAAGAGTGAGCAAACAAGATGAATGATGGAACTCTCCCATACATTTTTTCTTTACTCCCTCTAGAATCTTACTAAGAAAAAGAGTGAGCAAACAAGATGCATGATGGAATTTTCGCATACATTTTTTTCTTTACTCCCTCTAGAATCTTACTAAGAGAAAGAGTGAGCAAACAAGATGAATGAATGCAGTCGATAGAAAAATAGATAAATGTTGAAACATACCTTTCCACTAACGAACGTGGTGTTGCTCGGCGAGTCGTCGTTCGAACTCCTAAATACTCTAAAAACCCACATAGTTAAATTTCTATCTGGGACTAATCTCCTAAAATTTCTAGGTAACGATTCTCTAAAGTCCACACGGACCCATAGAGTGGCACTTTTCACCCTCAGTTCGGACCCGTCCACGTCCTGGGGTCGAGGGAATTCTAACAGTCTTTGGCCATTCAGTAATGAGCCTGCGAACAAAGAACAGAATGGGAAATCGCGAATCAGTGAAATGACAACAATGACAAATAGAATGACAAACACAACGACAATTGGATTGCATTTTGCAAAAAGGAACCACTAGCATTGCAATGATGCTAAGATTGTGCAACTTCATCCTTTGCAATAAAATTGCGGAAATTGTGAAAAACTATGAAATTTAGATAGTAATTTTTTTCTTAAATTTACAGTTGTTAGCAAGTAATATACAAACTATTGATGGATACTCGAGTTTTTCCTCCAAGACAAAAGAAGTTGCACAATCTTAGCAACATTAGAATGCTAGTGGTTCCTTTTTGCAAAATGCAATCCAATTACAAGCGCAATGACAGTGCTTAAATACAATTCCCATCAAGTTAAACCGTAGAAATCAACGTAGCACTTACTCTGTCGTGATGAAGAAAAACGTCGTATGAACATTCGAATGTTGCCAAATCTCTCCTCTGAAAAGTTTTATTTTTAAAGTAAGTCATGCATTTGTTTCCTTGAAATTTCCCGACACTTTAGATCACGAACAAAATACTATAAAAAATCGGAAGAAAAATATTCTCAAATTTTCCCGAAAATTCGTGATTTTTAAGGAGATTTGGCGACGCTTAATGCTCATACATCGCTCTTACTTAACGCGGCAGTATTCAATGTAATAATATAGCTGAATGTGGTAACTATTAGAGTATCATAAGTGAAGATTCGTAGAAATAGCAAAAAAAAACTACACATCTACGTGGCTGAAGTTCGGGATTAGCTTCAACCAATCTGGCTCCCAATCAAAAATATGACGTTATTTTCGCATGTAATCTCTCCATAACTCAACCATACAGGATCCTTCCGAAGCCTGTTTTGCCACAAAATCGTTAATGAAATCTTAACCCTCAGCGCTGGGTGTGGGCTGCCCTTTTCTCTTCACGGTCCAAGCTCGCCTACAGCGGTAATTTAATCGGATTTGAACCCCTTCCCCTCCCCCTCAACGATTCAGACGGAATTATTGCTGAAATTCCGAGCGCACCCTGAGACTTTGACAGCACAAAGTATAGAATTACCCCATTGTTTTCGTCTTTGAGGGCTTTCGTCCAATACCTGACCGTACCCACTAGTGTCCCGACTGTGGAAGTCAGGGTTCGAGGGCGGAAGATGGGCTAAAAAGAGAATGCTCTAATCCCTCGGCGAGAAAGGATTAAATCACTTTTTCGTCTTTTCTGCCAGACTGATCGGATTGCAGATAGAATTTGATGGCGGTTTGGGTTTCCTTAGATTTTTCAGCAAAATGCTTAATTGTATCGAAAATGCTGAGAGTTCAAATTATTTCACTGTAATAACGAAATAAAGAAAAGAAATCACAGTAGCCTCTCCATTTGATGAAAAAAATATGCAAAAACAAATCGATTATATTTTAATACATCACGCTTATAAGGCTGCTATTGTGTAAATAATCTTATACGGAATTATAGGTGGTATCAGCCTTGGAGGATCTTCATACTTTCTGGGTACACTTCATAAAAGTTCAGATCTAGCATACAATTGAATCAGTGAGAACGAAAACACACCAACTCGAAAAAATGAAAATGACCAAGACGCACACAGAACTGCACGGTAGGTGAAGAAGTTAGCCTGAGAAAAAGGTTTTTGGTGGCAAAGGACAAGAACTTAGGGACATTTTATAAGTCCAAGTTGGAACAGTTGCGCTTATTTAAATGACCTTCAAAAAAATTGAATATCTTTAATGAAAATTGAGCATTTTTGAGGATCCGAGTTGGTGTGTTTTCGTTCTCACTGATTCAATTTTAGATAATTTCTGATATCTACTCATAAAAGATGACCATAATGTCTCTTTATTGATTTCCTTACTTGGGAACTATATATGGACAAAACTGAGCAAGTGGCGGAAGCTGCATGCCCCCTTAAATCCAATATGGCCACTAGGACCTCAACTAGATCTCCTCTGTGCCCCACCCCGCAAAAATTCTGAATTCCGCCCTTGGACTTCGCATTTTCGTCGAAATAAGCGGGTCTCGTTACAATATCTAAAGATTTGGGGACACAGTGCCCCCTCCCATCTTCCCCCCTCCCCTAAACGATCCCAGAACAGAACTTTTGCGAGCAAGGCGTCATCGAGAAAAGGCAATCCAGACATGATAAGGAGGAAGGAGAGACTAATATCGTCAAGTCTCTGTCGTAGAGACGTAACTCCAATTCCACGTGGGCTCTAAAAGGTATGGAATCATACGGTCAACAGAGCTCATCAAGAAGTTCAGATACGCTTTTACGCCGGATAAACGGCGATATTATGCTTCCTTTGCTTCGATGGCCGGGGTAGAGATTAAGTATTCGAGGAAGATGAGGGTAACAAATTGAATTAACATAATAGGCACCGAGAGACGTGGGGAGGAAGGGGGCGTTCAAATGTGTAATCTAGTCGTCTCTTGCCTTTTCACCGCTATTCGGCTTGTTACTTTTGACTCCTTTTCTTCACGCTAGCGATGCGAGACTCTTCACGGAAATTGAAATGTTGGGCGAACTCTATTCGATAACATAGCATTCTTACTATTGAATATAATCATATTTATTTCCAAATCAAAGATTAGATCGAGTCATCTTTGACTCTTAGCGATATTTTTATTCTTTAGACAATGATTGGGATAAAGTTACTGGCCCTGGAATGACTTTTGTCGTTTCTGTGCTTGATTTTACGAGTCATGTAGGATTGCCTGAAAGAAAGCGACTGTACTAGGTGCCTTGTGGAAGGCGCTCGAGAGATAACTATTCGGGCATCCGTGTGGGCGTAGGTTGCATCGCGCAGAGATTAAGGCGCTTCTATGCCACAGACAAAATCTCGCACCAGCGAGCGACGCTATAATTACTCGGGTTTTCTTTATAATTCGTAGCTGATCGTATGAATGGCAACTACCTTGCTTAAAATATTCGGGCCAAATTGTTTTTCTGAATTATTCCTAATTTTTTTTTTTTCTCACGAGAGCTCCACTTCGTGAGAAACATAGTACACCAGAACTGTGACTGGCTGTTGTTGATGCCGTCGAAAGGGGGTGAATATAAAAACGACTTTTCTTTTAGAACTTTTATAACCTGCTCTAAAATTTTATATATTTTTAGGATGGATCCGACCTAAATTCATTTCAATTGACACCGAAATAAGACAAACATTGAATCTAACTTTTTTTCGCACTATTAAAAAAAATCAGTCGGAAGAAAAATTCGTTTCGATCTGTACAGGTATGTTGCCACGCTCAAAGACTTTTGTGGTTGGTTTTTTGGAGGAAAAAACCAGGTTACAAAGTAGTAAGGGATTATTAATAAACTCAAGCTATCACAATTTAACCATGATTAAAATATCCAGTGGTTGAGCAGAACAAAATTGTCAAAGTACGTAAAATGAAAGAAAGATTACGCTGTAAAAGGGAGACAATTTTAGATGTCAAAGAGAATCCAGATTTTTTTTACCTCTTCCACTGACGACAAAGCTCTCAAATACCGAGCATTAACAAATCTAAAAGATTCGTCAAAACGGAAAAAAAAAACTGCAATAAAAACATCTAAACAGAAGAATCCTGCTTTGTGCCCATCCTTTGGCCATCTCTGTCCCAGGTAATTTTAAAAAGTCCAGAACATGGGCTTAAATTTGAAAATCACAAATAAAAACAATCTTGATATTGAATATCGCGATAATTCTCCTTGTGAGAATTTTATGTCTCAGACAGGGGAAAAATTTAGTCAAACAACTACTTGGGAATTTTTGTTCCAAACGGAATGTCATGGAGTGATCGAAAACTAAATTTACACCTGACCAAACGTAGGTCGGAAGAGAAAAGACCTAGAAAATCGGACCTATTAAAAAATACAAGATGACGGATGTGCTGCGCTGTGGAAAGGGAAGATATAAGAAAAACAGCTACTCATCATCCAAATGAAACTTTCTATACCCTAGAGTACTTCACCTCAAAGTACTGTGCGCCTCGGTCAGAATTTTGAACAGTTTCTTCTTTGCATCAGAAAAAATGCTAAAAAGAAGTAGGTCACGGGGTGGCGACAGAAATAGCAATTAATTTTCAGACTTTGACTTTCAGCGGTTAGAATTTTAGAAAAAAAGAAAACTGCGCGATCTCTTCAAAAAACACGAAAACGATGAAGACACTACGCAGTGTAAGAGGGGATAGGAATGCACTTAAACAGAGTCTTTATGATTAGTCGTTGTTACTACAATAGAAAAAATTTATATTCATTGATTATCATCCAAATCGAACTTCCTACCCAAGATGATACCGTAAGCCTGGACAAAAAATTTCAGAATTTTCTTTTTCGCAACGAAGGGAGTGCCAAAAAAAGTGGGTCACAGAGTAGCGACAGACGTAACAACTAGGTTTCACACTTTGACCAGCAGCGGTTGGGGGAGGGGGCGGGGTCAAGAGAAAGACAGGCGACCCCGTCAAAAAACACAAAAATGATGAACAGATTACGCTGTGCAAGGAGAGGGAGATAAAAGCGGTTAATAAGAGCCCACATAATGAACGCGCCCCGATGTCGGTCCTTTCGGACCGGGGGATGGCGGGGGACGGGCAGGGGGTGGGAGGGCAAGGAAGACGAAATAAAAAGGACATTGATGGTGCAACACTCCGGCCTGATGGTGTGGTTGGGGTGCTCATCAACCACGCTCGGAGCCGGGGAAGAACCAACTAAGTGTCTCCGGGGGTTTCCGGGGGGTGCGCGGTTTTTGGACGGCGGGGCCCGGAGGCGGGGGTGGGGGAGCGGCGGGCAGGGCGGGGGCGGGGCGGGGGAGCCGCTCTGGAGCCGGGAGCATCGATCGAGTCGCGCGCTGCATGGCCGGCGGCGCGGCGTGGACGTAGTAGCGCCGTGTCATTTCCAGCCACGCCGGCGAGCGGGCCAGGACCCCGGCCCCGGCCGGCCCGGCCCGGCGTGACGCTCCCTTTTCGGGGAAATCCCGGCTCAGGAATCCCGCTCTTCCGACGGGGCGCCGGCTTCGGAATCGAGAGGAGCTCGGAGGAAATTTGAACGCTGGGCCGGCCACACTTATTTTCTCCTTTTCTTTTTCAAATTTTTATTTATATGTCGTAGGTAGAGTCCCTTTAAACACAGGAAAAATAGATGGTGCTGACGACAGAACCCTCTGTTCACAGGACTCCGGCAGTTTTTTGTTACACTTACAGAATTTTTCTGTTGTGAGAACAGAGCGTAGGAACAGAGTACTCTGTCCTCATAACAGAAGCTTCTGTGACTGTTATGGAGTCCTGTGAACAGAACTATTTTTTTCAGTGTAATGAGAGTTAAGACAATGTGAATCCATCTCTGATTGGTTCCCGTATTTTAGGCCTCCACAGTGTCACAAACGGGAATAAAGATTACATTTTCACCAATTGCAAAGATTATGATATGGAATGAACCGGGGAATCTCGGGTTTGGCAAGGAACAAACGGAATGAGAGAAGGAACGGAGAAAGGAATTTAAGAATGGGCCGATCAAAGATTACGGAAAACTTTCAATTTGTGTAAACTTTATTCCCGTTTGTGACTCCATGAGGGGGTGTTGTCTTAGCTCTCAGTATGAAGAGATAAAGGGACTCTAGTCGTAGCCAGATAGTAAAATCAGGCATTTTGTCAAATGCCTTGGCAAATATTCAAATATTCAGACATGGATAAAAACTTCAGATTTTTCTTCTAATTATAACTGAAAAATCCATTGCCCCTGAAAAGAATATTCTGTGTGTAAATGTGCATCATGTGCATTCATGTGTATTTTTAACTATCTTTAGCTCCTGAACGAACGTTTATCTTGAAATTTTCAGCACATCTTAAAATGCAGAATTTTTACAATTTTAACATTAAAATATATGAAAAGGATTTGTAGAGGAAGAAAAAAGAGGAGTTCATAGGTTTAATAAGTTATGTTTTCCAAAATATTGAAAATGTGTGAGTTCTTTGCCATAAATTTACAAAATTTCGTAATCCGTCAAAATGTACCTGCCTGGACATTTGATGAAATTCCTGATTTGACTGATTGCCTGCGATATACCTATATATGTTAAGACAATTTGGAGCAAAGTGACGCCCAGAGGATCGAGTCAATGGGGAAACTCGGACAAAATTTGAAAACTTTAAAAGCTCATAACTCCGTTCATACAAAACTTTGAGGTTTTTCAAGTATTTCCATTGGCTTCCTCGTAAAATTTTCTTCCAGAAGCACCCCTTTAAAGTTTAAATGCGACGATATAAACATCAAAATTTGCGGTTTTAGTCAAAAATGTTAGGTCCGACCTCTCTGATTGATTCGATCTACTGTACGGCGTGCTACCAGCGCGAGACGCGCACTGGCGCCTACAAACCTAAGGGGATACTTCACGCATTGCGCAATGCTTGAAGTATCACAGTTAGGTTTGTAGGCGCTAATGCGCGTTACCTTCTGACCGGCCGCCCGACCGCCCCGCAGCGGCGGTCACGTGAATAAAATTGCATAACTGAATAAAATAAGGCGCAACCTTCTAGGGTGGAGCAATTTCTTACTAGGAGCACCCCTCGAAATTAAAAATATGACGAATTAAATATCGAAATTTGCAGTTTTAGTCAACAATTTTATGTCCGACCTCTCTAATTGCCTCAATCCACTGTTCGCCGCAAACCGAGATACGCATTTCTGCAGTTTCGCCATCGAAGTGGAATGTGAGTTAGTTTGCTTGGGTGTTTTAGGCCCCAAAATATTGATAGATCAAGCATTTTAATGGAACATATTTTTACTTTTACGAGGAAGTTCTGTAATTTTATAGCTGGTACAATTTTGAAAGGGACTTTCTCGAATGGTGTAAATCGAAATGAAACAAGGGGAGATATGAGGTGAAGCTTAAGTTTACCCTTTCCAAAAGCAACCATGATAGTGAGTGAAAAATATTCACAATTATATTTACGTCTAAATAATCATCTTAAAGTCGTTAAAGGGTTAGCTACAATGTCAAAAATTGCTCAAATCGAAAGACCATAACTAGAAACTGTTGTGGAGGCACGGTTTATCTATCTAATTTTTGAAGTTCAGGGGTATTGAGTGTACACACAGATGCTCTACTGGAGATCCCGTCATATACTCATAACAAAACACGAAAAAAATCGTGCTTCCTCCCAAGCAAGAAATTTCAAGAATTTGTCCCAAGGCAAGTTTAACAAAATTGACACTATATCCACGCCTAGAAATGATCACCCAACTGTGGCTTTTCAGTGCACTGGTGACATCCCAATCTAATATCATTAGTTAATATGTTTGCATGATTTTTCAACAAAACTTCGTGGGTGTATGAGCTAAAAAGAGCAACCGAAATTTCATCATAAACTTTTCGGTAATCCAGGATTGCGCGTAAGGCCCAAAAAAAAAAAAAAAAAAAAAAAAAAGACGACGGTTCCAACCGGTTGGGGAGTGTGCACCGTAGCCCCTCGTCAATATGTAAAAGTTGTTTTGCGCGTACGGAAGAGAGTGCTGCAAGACGCTGTTGAACTAGACGTGGAGCGTAACCTAGGAAACATACACATATACAAAAACTTTCTTGTCATAGAGTAAAATATAGGGGTCATTAGTGAAGGGGTACTTTGTATCCAAAGATTTTTTTAGAACTCCGACAACAAAAAATTTGAGTGATCCTTGAAAGAGTCATTAAATAAAAGTACGTCGCAGAGTTTTAAGATGTAAGAATATTAATTTCTCAAAGACAAGCCTACTAGCATTACATAAAGTGGACAAAATAGGAGAAAATAGGTAGAAATGGAAACTAACAAAACAAATTGAGAAAATAGGTATTGCTTCCCGCCACGAAAAATGGCACCGCTACCCATGGAGCAGTGCGGGCTTTTACCAATGGATACATTAGTAACATAGCCGATGGAAAACGACGGAAAAGAGCATCCACTACTAATGTGGTGAACGCTCAATATGAGTAGTGGGATATAAAGGCCCAAGGATTGCGCTAATAGAAACATTAACATCTGCTACAGGAATGCGCGAATTTAAACTTAAGTTAATTTCAGATAGAAGTTCGGCAAAACAGGAAACAGTTGGAATATAAACGTATTTTTATGTTAACGCTAGTTTAGGTTAGTTTGTTGACAATTCATCGATGTCTTGCCTTCTTTCTTATGATAAATGAAGTGAAAATATTGAATAATGGTTGTGGGTATAAAGGACTATCCTAACTTTTCTCGGAAAAAATATTTAATCGGGAGAAACGAGGCAACGTTGGAATGCTGATATGACGTCGAAACACACCACGGGCCTTTAAAGCTCTATTATTCGTGGTCGCGATTATTCTAAAACGCGAGATCGAATAATCGCGCCAAACACAGTGCGGCCGGCGTTAAGCGTATATTAGCGCCTGCAAGACTTCGGGAATACTTCGCGCATAGCTCCAAACAGTGCGCCGGAGTGCGGTCGGCGTTAGCGCCTACAAGACCACATAAATACTGCTCGAATTGCACCAAAAACGCAGTGCAGTCGGTCAGTTGGCGTGCAACGCATATTAGCGCCCACAAAATTGTGTGAATGCCTTGGGACTGTGTGTCATCAATCTTGACTTTCTGTTCCAGTTTTTACTACAATTAAAGGGAAATATGTATCCACATTCGACGATTCAGGAACTCGGATAGAATTTTTTTTTTTTTTTTTTATCGTTACATTAAAAGGAAAAAGAACGAACGAAAATCTCCCGTCGAAATTTTCGATACTTTTACTTGAGATCATTAGGATAAACAGCGGAAAATTTTCAGAAAAACCGTATGTAGTTTTTTATAAACATTTATTAAATATAAAACATAAAATTGGTGCATAGCGTTGCAATCAGAGATAAGTATACGCTTTCTTTCGGGTGCACCCGTTGGGTTTTGAATCCATTCATCTCTTAAAAAACATGAACATGATTATTCTACGATTTTTTACATGTAGTTTTTTTAGTGATTGGGGGCCGCGTAGCGGCCACAGGCACAGGCCCCTAGTTTACTTTTTAAATTTATATGAAAGCTCTCTGGGCCACTCGTGCTGCGAGGGCTATCCATCGAAGAGAAGCATGCCCGTAAAAGAGGAGGGAATGAACAGTCTTCCGCGATGTAGTTATCTACCACAAACTACAAAGGTTGCCGGATTAACGCTTCCTCGTTGAATATTGAATATTCGCGAAAAATATGTGAGTGCTCTGTACCAGAAAAATTCGCGCAACCCTATAAGTATTTCCAAAAAGGTAAAACACGGGTTATTCGCGGAGTCTTGCCGCAGCCAATTGCGGAATCCGTCGTCATAATGGCCCGTGGCCACCATCAAGGTATCCAACCGCAATCACTCGTGGTGAACAATCTATCACCCTCTTGTAAAGGCGCAAGTGTGCCCCTTCTTCTACCTATACAAAAACGTGCATGAGCATCTGTCGATCGATTGTAATTTTTAAATGTTTCCCAAATTCGTATATCATCGCACTTCAATCGACTTATCGCAAAGCACGTCACGTTACTGGATGTTGGAATTTTAGAGCAAGAGAAGTATTTTCCCTCGTCCAAAGTTTTATTGATTTGTTTCGAGTTTCGCAAGAAAAAAAGTATGTTTTAATTTCGAAATTCGAAAACGCTTTCAATTGATACCTATACTAATCTCAATTTTTATAGTTCCGCTAAGTTGAAACGGCACTTGAAATCGAGTGCAGCAAGAGTTTGCATACAAGCTCCTCTTCGAAGGGTAAACCATTCAAAACACTGTTGTCAGATTGCAAAAGAGTCTAAATTTGTTAACAAAAATTCACTTAAAAACAAAATTTACATAAGAAACCGGCAGTCTTATACTAGGAATCATTTATAGGTTGCTCTGGAAACGACCGATGTGTGATAACTCAGTTGCTACCACTTGATGAGTTGACACTCTCCATCACAATAAAATTGGCCAGGGGATTCGTTTTCTGGAGCGGAAGCTGCGTAACCCAACTTCCCGGGAAGGGCGTGACAGTAGGGCAGGGAGCAGACGTTTCAAGGTCGATAGGTATGTGGGCCAGGACTTTTTAAAGGCAAGGCCCGCCTGCCCATCGCTCGATCGTAAAACGAGCGACCAAGGCAAAGGAGCGAGCTAAACTTAAAATCCACGTTTATTAGCGCATCACTTGGGAATTTATTGGAAATTGAAATGCGTGTGCCGCCGTGCCGTGCTCGTTTGCTCAGGGCCCTTGAGTCCGAGAGGGTGGAACAGCGTTGTCATTTTCGAGGGCGAATTTGCATATTCTCCACCATCCCCCACAGGAAAGTCGGCAAGCCCTCCGCAACGCTGTGACGAGGTGACCTCAATTCGAAGGCCGTTTTTTTGCGACAAGCCCTTTTTTCGCGATTAAATTTCCGCCTGCGGACAGGCGCTCTCATTTCGTCCTCCGGGGTTTTATTACAGAGTGTACTTTGTTTCGAACCGACCGAGTTTCGGACCCATCGATGCTTCCTTGTATTAGACTGCCGGTTTTGTATGTAGATTTCGCTTTTTTACTGAATCTTCGTTAAACAGTTTAGACTATTTTGCAATCTGACGACGGTGTTTTGAATGGTACCCCTCGAAGAGGAGGTCGTATGCAAACTCCTGCTGCACTCGTTTTCAACTGCCGTTTCAACTTAGCGGAGCTATAAAAATTGAAATAAGTACCTATCGATTGGAAGCATTATTTCGAAATTTAAAAATTGTAACATGTTTTTTTTTTTTTTTTTTTTTTTTTTCTCGCGAAACTCGAAGAAAATTAAGAAAGCTTTGAACGAGGGAAAACTTTTCTGCTCTAAAATTCCTACATCCCGTTTCCGAGCCACATTTCGGTAGTTTCCGGGGCAGCCTATTTTCTAGAGGGGTCGCCAGGTGTTTTACTCCGTGATTAGGACAGGTTTGGAGGAACCCTTAATGATTTACCATTACAAAGAACACAATTTTTCACAAACTTCAAGTGAAATCCGATTGGATACGCCTAGAATCAGACCAATAATACATTCTAGGATGAGATAAGATGAAAGGCTTTAGATGGTTTACCCCTCCAAGACATACAAAATATACATAGAGGGCAAATAATTGTGAATTTTTCAAAATTATCACAAGTCCGCACCAATCTTGAGTTCTCATAATCGTAGACTTTTTGATCTCTATTTTGTATCACCTTGGAGAGACATGTCATCAAAGTCCCTTGCAATGATGATCTATTCACAAGTGAAAAAAAAAACTCAGAAGTGGCACGAACTGTATGTAACAAGGTGGAGAAATGGTGCTGGGTCCACACCATTTCTCCAGCTTGTTCTATTCACAAGTGTTTATTGTTAAATTCTATTAAAAACTTGTAAAAACTATCTTTTTTTACGATAGTATGCTAAGGTCTCCCATAACTATAGCATATACTGCATGTATAAAGTTTTCTCGAAGAAAACAAGCTCTTTTTAAAATAAATTGGACGAATAAAAACTCGAGAGAAAAACAACTGAATTTTAACCATCAATATAGGAAGGTGCTTGACCGGCAACTATACGCACATTCATGCAACTGCAGGTTGCAGCGAGCAAAACTGAAGGCACTTTAACTTCTTGACGCAAGCTCAAACGACAGGATTTGCTATTTTGTTGCCATCGATTATCCAAATATTTGAGCTTGACAGAGAATAAATCAAACATTTGGTAAAAGTGAGAGGTAACGTAACTTTCTGAACCCTCTATTGCATGAATTAATTTTGAAATAGAAAATTTTTTTCTGAAAGATCTTTGAAAAAAATAGAGTCCCAATTTTTATTTTGGGCGGGAAGGGGCTCTCCCCCCCCAAATGGCCCCCAAAATGGTAGTTACATATATGTAGGTCTATGCAACTTTGATAAAAAACATGAAGAGAGAAATTACACATACGTGATTCTATGCAACTTTGTTGAAAACCCTAAAAATAGATGTTACATGAAAAACATGCGTAAGTACATTTCATTGAAAAAAAAAGAAAACATTAGTCTTGCCAGAGATTAGATATTAGGAGAACACTGTTTTTGCCAGCATAAACCAAATTATAGGTGAACATTAGCCATATGTTCATTTTTATTGGCCACAATCGGTTGCATGGCATGACATATATGTAACCAGTCATTTTCACCGCCAGAGTTAGTTGCATGAGATCATACATATAATATCTTTCCTTGAAATTTTCAGGAAATTTAGGTGGAATTGCGAACAAAAGTATCTGAAAAATTGAAAGGAAAATATTCATGTTTACCAGGAAATTCGTGTTTTATCAAAGGAAATTTGGCAACACCTGAAGGCTCATACGGCGTTCTTCCTAAGCATGGCAGCACTGATATCCGTATTTTCCGACTGTTTCCGTGCGCGCTATCATCCTTGTCATTTCGGCAACGCTGAGAACGCTGGAGCTCCGCGATTTATCCGGGACTCGAGAAATCGATAAGCGTAAAAAAGAAATTGGCGGAAACGGCCAAAAAAGCGAGAGGGCGGGGGAGTCGGCGACAATTCAGGGTACCGGCGGGGGCGTTGACAGGGCGGAGGGGGCGGACGTGGCGAAGGGCGGAGGCAGACGGAATTGGGAACGCGGTCAAGGGTAAATATGTGAGCACGGGGGTTGACACGAGGACGGTGGCAATCAAAAAGAGCCCGCTAATTAATTCAACAAATTCGTCGGCTAAATAAAAAGTCGTCAGCTCTCGTCGAGCTTGAGAAGAATCCCCCCCCCCCCCCCCNGGTCCGAATACCCTGCGCCCTCCCTGCGTTGTTTCCGATTGTGCTTTCATTTTCTTCAAGGGTGAGCCGTGAACGATAGTTCATTCGCCCCACTGGGCCAATTAATTATTAAAATTTATGAAGAAAGCGATGGACAAAAAAAAGTTAAGAAAGATTGGAGCGATCTTAATGGTGAAGGTGGATGGTCGCGATAGACGAAGAAGGTAAACCAACTAATGGCAGCCCAAGAGAGAACCTACATTTTTGGGCTAGGGGAAAACGCCGCATGAACCTATAGGCGTTGCCAACTACCTTTAGATAAAATACGAATTTTTGAAATTATCTGCGAATTTTTTACTCCAAATTTTCAGGTAGTTTTGTACGTAATTTTATCTAAATTATCTGAAAATTTCAGGGGAGAATATGCATAACTTTCTTATAAAATACCTCTTTTATCCGGGAAAATTTGACAACTCCCGAATGTTCATACGTCGTTTTTCTTAGCATTGCAGTACAGTTAGTGCATCATTTTCCGTATAGTCCACATCAACTACCCGTTTTAACCTACAGGATGACTCCATTTTCCCTTTGTATTCTTCGTCAATCGCTTTGTCTATTCATTTCAATAATTTGCCCCCAGGGGTTGTTAAAGCATTACGTCAACCACCTGGGAGAGAAGGGTCAGGCCAAGTGTCATGTGAACCTTCAACTAAAAAAAAAAATAATAAAAAAGAAAACATTTAATAAAGACAATTTTTCCCAGCAATTTTGCAAGTTTCGTGCGTCAATTTAATTGGAAAACATTGGGGGAGGACGACCTTAAGCCAGACTTAAGTACAATCAAAAGGTGATGAGAATTTGGCTTATAGGTGGCAAATATTGAACAAGGGGGTCAATGTTCGGTCAATACAGCTTAGTAATATTTAGGCACCACCTGATTTTCCCCAATTTATTTTATCCTTCATCATCCTATTTAGAGCAAAGCTTCACGAAAACGCATCAAGTGGCATGCATTTCGGAACAAAAAACTTATGAGCAATTTTTAATTCAACCTGGTCTAATCCTCACAATTCGTTGACATGTTGATCGAAATCACTTGACAAACTGTCGATCAACCTCTAATTATCAATCCCCAGCACGCTTTTCAATTTCGCAGTGCCTCGATTATTGTTTTCATCATTCTCTGCATCGCAATGTGAAAAAAGGTATTTTCCTGTGGTATACTTTGGCCAGTAGCGAAAAAATCCTTTGAAATTTGGAGGATAAAAAAATGGTCAAAAATGATCGTACCACAAATTAATTGGTGTGTTTGGCCTGATTTGACTATTTGCCTTCGACATAATTACGTCCATATAGTTAGTATTGGCGTTATTCCGTCGTGTATGTGAGCTGAGCTTTGAACGCCCCGCTTCAAGTCTTGCGTTTGCGTTTTGTCTTATCGACTGGCGAGTGACTCGGTATTCGGCATGGAAGCTAATCTAATCCGTTGAAACACCCGCACGAGAAAAAATGCAGCGTTTCAACCCCCTTCCTATTCGAATCTCCCCACCGGAGTTGCCAAACCTCGAATTTTCCGTGCGAGTCAATGGCGGATTCGGGATTTCGAGCTAGCCGTTTGACAACAGCCCTCCGCGCTCGTCCCTGCAGGACTGCCCTAACGTCGCACAAACTACCCGCGTCCGTTTCATCCCCTTCGCCTCTCGCCCGCCCGGATCCGTTTTCACGTCATTCTGCTATCAATTTTATGAATACTGCACCGTAAAAACTTTCTCAAGTTCAGCGCCCGCTCCCCGGTTACCGAAAACGGTTTGAGACGGTCTAAGAGTTTCTGTTGTCAGGTGCATGAGGGGTCACCTTCTGTCGATGATTCTCCGCTACGCGTGGTAAGATGGACTACTATGCAGGGTTAAGTACTGTGGGGAACGTAAAATAAAATTTAAATTCATAATGGGTCTCAAAACAACACCGAAAAAAAGCGTTGTTAATTTGGATCGCAGTTAGCAAGAAGGAACCAGTGCGATTACAATGTTGTAGAAATGTTGCTTTTTTATAATTATCTAAAAAACTCTCCCCAATTAGCAAATAGTTTTTGCTTTCCATAAAAAAAATCGTTAGTTTTAAGGGGAAATAATGGACCACTAGACAAGGTACGAATTTAAGCATTCTGATACATGTTTTTCAACCAAAATTTCACATAGAACACGATGCGCACAACAAAAATTATCGAAATCAACTCCTTGCGAAGATATTTAATGATTCCTGATGCGTGAATTCAAACCACCCGCTCAATAAAACTCAATGCTCTACGTGATTCACATCGCGCGTTGAATATTATCGTGACAGTCTCTGCGATATGAAAATCTGGCAACCACAATTTTGACGCTTTGGCTCAGCTATAGCAAGTTGCTTATAGTTTGAACAACACATGGTGGGAAATGAACAGTGCTCGATTGAGAGGCTTGCTGAAACTGTTGTAGTGCGCGATTTGACTCACGTAGAGCTTTGAGTCTCTTGTGAGCGGGCAGTTCAAAATCCGCGTAACCAATGTGAAATAAAAAGGTTAATATTTTCGTCATGAGTTAGTTTCAGTAATTTTCGTTGCGCGAATCGTGTTTTACGTGAAATTCTGATTAAGAAACATGTATCAGAATGATTGAGTTCGTGCCTTGTCTAGTGGTCCATTGTGTAAATTTTACTACTGTACAGTGTATATATAGTAAGTATTGTGAAAATAAAAAAGAAGTTGTACGACTCTGAAAACATTGTAATCACGCAGGTTCCTTTTTGCTAAATGAGACCCATTTAACATTCTGGACGTTGAAAAAGTGTGAGAGAACTTATCTTTTTTACTAAGCTTTTTTAACTAAGCTTTTTTTAACCGGTCTCCGGTTAAAAAAAGCTTTAAATTTGCCAAAATTAACCTAAAATCCCAGAATTATACCTATAGAGGTCATTATTGCGAAAATTTCCGACACAGAGTCAAAATTGGAAAGTAGCATTTACACACAAATATTCTTATTAATTCACATCGATTGCAGTCATTGACGCAGTAAATTTCCTCAACTTTGCGCTCTACATAAATTTTGTTGATTTTGATGATGTCATAAAAGCGTTTTGAAAATATGTTTACATATTCATGAGCGCAAAAAGATACAGTTGTTTACCATCACCATGATTCTTCACACAATTTTTAAAGAGCCCCTAGATACTGGAGCGATAACTATTCAAACACAGTTGTCATGCAATGTTGCATAGTCACTGCTCTGAAGGCGATTTTTACTCCTCCGGATACAGTATCTCTCTAACATTAAATTCATCCCGCCTTTCTTGAGAAACATCATCGAGCTATGATTATGATATAGTCTATGCCACATCTATCTTGCGAATTCTCTGTAAAGGCGTTAATAGCCTAAGATGCTGCATTTCTTTAAATAAATTAACTAACTAACTATCTCGTGAAAAATATATATAAATTATAAAAATGAAATCAGGGCGAAGATTTCAAAACACCGTAATGTGCATAATGTTTTCGCAGTTTTCGCTTTATTCACTTTTTTTTTTTTTTTTTTTTTTGCACTGCACGGAAGAACACACTTAGTGCCCCAAAATTTTTTGGCGTAGATATAGATATCCGATGTTTTCCTCAACCCAAAGAAACCCAACTCGAAAATAAGTAAAATTTTCAATACGGCTAATGAAAATCGATGTTCATGGAGGGTAACCGTGTAACCGCCGTTTGCGACGTTGCAGACTTCCAACCATACTTCATAATTTCTTGGAAAAGCTAGACAAAGAAATTTCTGGAAAACTTCTTTGATTTTTCATCTCTGTTAGCAGACAGTTCTGTAAAAATATAAAGTTGGAACAAAGTAGTTACATAAAAGAACGAGCTATAAGCCAAAATAAAGAAGGTAAAATAAGCAATTGTTGTATTTTCATATAGTTTGTTAATAATTGTGTATAGCTCAATTATTTTGTAAAATATTTCCATTGGTTGTTCGTAATGCACTGAAGAAGATCGCAGTGTGTAGGCGGTCGAAACGTTTGCTTTGTTTTTTTGTAAGTTTTCTATTTGTCCTCATCTACATGTAGATTGAAATATTACTTGTATATTTTGTCTTGTAGCTCGATTTTTCAATCAATTACTATGTTCAATAACTACCATACAGCTTAGCCAGCCAAATTTGGCGATAAAATCTATAAAGTTGCTTGTTTTTCTTCCGATAAAAAAATTGGGCATTTTGAAAACCCGCGATGTAAATACGTGGTTTTGCCGAGGAATGTTGGTCACTTGAACCGAAGTTGAAGTTTTATGATGAAAAACTTCGACGCGAACCGAAGCTTTTGCCTCCGTGTGGCAACGCGGAAGCCCCGCGCCGCTCTGTCCGGGCGGCATCACTTGGAGCGTCGTAAAACGCAAGAGCGCAGTTGAAGCCACCGTAAAATCACCGCTCGCAACTTCAAAAAACTTCATAAAACCGCCCCGCGCCCCGCTCCGTCCCGACCTTGCTCCGAGATATGCCCCTAAAATATTTTACACGGCATTATATGATCGACCAACCAACTTCCAGTCACGGTAAGTAGGTATCCGCACCCAAAAGCGCCCCGAATAAATTCCGGATTTGTGCCAAGGGGTGAGTTCCGCACAGTGGCGTCGCGTGTTTTCCGATCAATCGATCGATCCCCCATTTCAACCTATAGAAAAGGATCGATACCTTGACAATCGATTGTTTTCCGTGGCTTCAAATGAGAAAACATCGCCAGTCGATAATTCATGCTTCACCACGGGTTTTGAAACGCGGATTGTCAAGACTGCGACAAGATCGGGATCTCACGCTCAGTGTTCCCAGATGGTGCTGAAAATCCAGAGCTTTTCCCTATTTAAACCCATGGAAAATATCCCCTTTTAACCCACAACTTTGCACCTTTACTCACGCTAGAGTAAGTCCGCCCATTTTATGCTTGGCGGATTTTGGAAGTGTCGGTTTTGACACAAAAACATTACCTGTGATATCTTGGTTTAGTTTACTCCCTCTCCCCGACGTGATGAAAATTTTTGACTTCGAGATGAGTTCGAGCCGGAATAAAATAGGTTTCCGTGCGGAAAAGTATCGCTTCAGAATTCGGGGGATACTTTATTGTTGTGTATGAATGGGGATTTCGCGAGGGAAAATTGAGGATTCTCCTCCATGCAGCCTTTCCCAAGCTATGGGTGTTTCCTTCGACTTGAAAGAATCATCGAAGTTTTGAGGGTTTAATTTACTCCATCTATATTATACAGCTACGAGCAAAATCTTGGAAGCTTTATTTCTGACGAACTGCCGGACCGATAAGGATGATCTTTACATGGATGTCATCTGTAGTAGATGTAGATGTGCAAAAAATTATGAAACCCCGAACTTTTAATGTTGTAGAGCTTTTAAAGCTCATGTCACTTAAGTCCAATGTTAATAGCGTGAGAGATATGTCGTTTCCGCTGGAAACGTCAAGGTGTGGGATTCTACCAGAGTGACTCGAATAAACAATAAAACAATGGAAAAGCTCGTGAAGGGCTCCTCATTCGAAGAGTTGAGGAACGGTACATCGCTCAGGGTTCAAGGTTCAAGGTCCAAGGTATAAGGTTTAACTCAATTTTTCTTGCGTTCTTCCGGCTTCGATTTACGGCATTGGTCAATTTACTTGACTGCTGAATTTCAATTAATATTTACAGCAGATACAAAGTGAGAAGGCAAGCACTGCGTCGCGTCGGGTCGGACCAAATATTATTAACTCTTAACGGTCGAAATCTTTTTTTTTTTTTTAAATTAAGTATTTAAAAATATTACATTACACCATCATTATTTACAAATCTGAGTGTTACGTCAAAAATTTTGAAATCGATGCAGCTCGAACACAAAATGGTGTATTAAAATGGAAGAACATTTTTGCCTATACATAGGCGTATAGAGCCCGCGAAGCGGGCCTGAGAGCGCGAGGCGCTCTCCCGGGGGTTGGGCCGCGTAGCGGTCAGGGGGCAGGGCCCCTTAGTTTTCCGAAACCCTCTCGACACATGCCTCTACTCTCCAAGTCTGGAAAAAGTATTTCATTACGAAGGCAAGTAGCACAAGAATTTCATTACTTTCACGTGGGATTCGAATAAAAGTCGGACACGAGCCAAGGTCAATCTGCCCTTTGAAAGGGTCTGCTCCACATCCTGAACTTTTGCGTGGGCGCAGAAAAATAGAAACTAATAAAAAAAGAAAAAGAAAAAATATGGAGTATTTCCGCTTCAAACAATCGAATTGACGGATGACTGAGTCTTTCATAACTTTTCGATTGGCAGAGCCGGTGCTATCCGCGATCAGGAATTTTGCCAATCATTAAGTAACAAGCATATTTGTTGTAAATGCTAATGCGAGTCGGAATATGCTTCTGTGCTGTGGAAAAACGTCCTTAGCGCATTCGATCGTTGCCTAATTTCCCCTGATATAATTTTTATTTATGAAAGACGTATTGGGCCGCGTCAAACACAGATGAACCAAGCAACATCAGCTATTTCCAAATTATACTGGGCAATTTAATTTTTCATGTGAAAATTGTTGGGCGGATTCCTTCGAAAATTTAAAGAAATTTGCCTTGTGCTAACCAAAATTTTCACGAAAATCCGCAGAACCGTTTTCATGTAAAAAATTAAACTGTCCAATTAAATTTGACATTAGCTGATGTGGCTTTTTTGGCAAATTTTAGTGAGTTTTCTGCATGATACGAAGTAAATTCCTTAGAATTCTCAATGGAATCCGCACAAACGTCCTTTTGTGATAATTTAAATTGCCCAGTTAAATTTGGCAATGACTGATGTAGCTAGGTTCTTTTCTGCTGAACGTGGTCCTATTATGAACACACTGAAAAAAAAATATCGGTGTATTTACTAGGAAAAGGGTAATATTACCAAGAATTCAGGGTTCAATTTGATCCCAGTTTTTTCTTGGTAAAATTACCATTTATGGAATTGGTCATTTTATCGAGAAATCTCGGTAAAATTATTAAACTTTCTCGGTAATTTTACTGGACTTTGGTAAAAACGCCAATATTTTTTATCGACTGTGGTAGAATTACCGAGATAAAATGCCAAAGTTACCGGGAATTGATTACCAATAAAAGTGGTATTCTTACCTGAAAAAAGCAGTAAAATACCGGTTTTTAGGTAAGCTCACCAGTCTGTTTTAGTAAAATTACCAATAATTGGTAAAAAAGTGAGATGGTAAAGGTACCAACGGACCTTGGTAGAAACACCGATAATTTTTTTTCAGTGCATTTCCCATTGAAATTTGCCGATACGCTGGAATGAATCGAAGATACAAACATCCGAAAAATGCAATGAGAAAATTTTACATGATCTCTAGGAAATGCGAGTTCTATCAGAAAGAAAATTTGGCAACTCTGAGTGTTCATATGACGTTTTTCCTTAACTCCGCTGTGTTGGTACGGGACGATAGCGCGAGTGTGGGCGTCGTTTCTTTTGCTCTTCAAGTTAGCAACGATTACAATGGTTCGATTTGTAATTTATCTTGTCCGGCGTCAGCTTCGCGTCCTAAGTTGCTTTTTTCGACGAAATCGGCTCTTTCCAAACCGAGGGCTCGAGGAAAAATCCGAGATTCAGCAGCGATGTTTTCAGAGGGCGGATGGTCTCTGAAAGTTACAAGCTTATTGCTACCGATCCTTTTTTTTTCTCCTGAAATTTTTATGTATTTTCGTTTAAGATCGGTGACTACAATTGTTGACCGGTGCTTTTTGTGAAGCAGATTCAGTCGGGGGACGGGGTTCTGGGTGAATGTCACGTTTTTTAAGGAGGTTAACGACTTTTATCGAGGAGATGACAAGGCGAAAGGATAGGGAAGAAAAGACGGGATACTCTATCCCATCCCTCGCCTGTCTCCATGATCCAGAAATTTCAAGGCTTACGACTTACATATGAATATCAATACTCATAATAATACGTAAAGATGTAGAAGCTCTGACTTTGACTGCTGGGTGATTGTTGAAATTGATAGACAAAGCCAGATAAAGAAGACATTGGGAGTGTAGAGCTATCCTATTGGTTGAAATGGGTGGTTCCCATCATAGATTAATCTATCGGGTCTCCCGTGGGTAGTCGTTAGTTTGTCTATTACCCCTCTCCTTTGTCCATTTCAACAACCCGCTTCCACCAATAGGATCCCTCTATATCCCTGTTGTTTTCTTTGTCCATCGATATGTCTGACAATTTCAACAATCAGCCCGCCGTGCTATTTCTCACTCCAAATCATAATTTTTCGCCCCATGAATAGGACCTACTTAATGAGTCAGCTGTGAGTTGTATCTCCTCTGTAACATTATTCCACTTGATTCATAAAAACGTTGAAACCACCCAGTCACGTGAGAAATTCAATTCAATTTAGAATATGCAGGTGTCTTAGGTTGGATGCATTTCGCATTTGAGTAAAGACAGCTGGGTGAGCTACTTCATTTAGAAATTGAACAATAATTGGTGGAGATATGACAAAATGATCTACCGTGCTAAGATGCATGCGTTTAAATGGAAAATGCCGCCAGATGACATCACTAGGCGGTGCATTTTTTCACATATCAATCTATTTTTACACTGTTTCCTATATTAAAAAAAAAAATGAAATTTAAAAATATCGTTAAAAAAACTCTTTAAGCACCCTTAGATGAAGCGATAAAAAATTTCTGGGCAAATTCTCCATTGCTTTGTTTTAAATATGTCACAAGTGCGTGTCTCACAATCAGTTGATTGAAAGTAAAACTCCGGTTGTTCCCAGCTATTTTTAAAAACGAGAGAGCTAAAGATTTCGATTCCATTCTCTCAGTCCGCACGGTTAAAAGAGCGTTAGCTCTCCTCTACTAAACGCAATCATTTCTGAGTGCAGCAAGAATATCATTCTCATTCGGAACAGTGAGTAAACGATGGAGGATCGAAAGCTATATAAAGTATCTCCTTAGAGAGAGCGAGAGGGAACTAGGACAGAGACGGAGCGACAGTGCGCTTTGATGATGAACCTGTATGCAAACATCTAATTAGGAGAAATTTACGAGGTGTCCTGACAACTTATTAGTATTCGGAGTGTGAAGCGTGCCTAGCATTCGCCATCAGCGAGCAGCGCCAGGCCGTCGTCTCTTAGCAACAAAATCAGCGCCGCGATCAGTGTTGCTGATTCTCGATGGATTCTTTGAGTATTTTCGCAAGACTCGGGCCAGCAGCGAAGCGTGAATGATCGATTTTAGATACTTCCCCATTTGAAGCTATGGTGAAGAATCGCTTACTGAGGTTGTCGTTGCGAACACCCTGTTTGTTGATCCTTTCCCATATATGTTTAAATGGCAGCTCAATCGATATAGTGCAAAGCACGCCACGCCACTGCCCAGGGCACATTCGTTCCTCGAACAGCTCCTTTGATATGGTTCATATTACAATTAAGGGAGATGGAGAGTAATTTTTAACGTAGCATCATTTAACGGACAATTTTAACAAATCTCGAATTTAGTTCAGTGGTTCAAGTCTGCCGTGCCAGGAAAAACGTCGTATGAGCGTTCAGGCGCTAACAAAAGTCTTCTTATGAAATAGGAATTTTCTAGGATAGTTGTGAACATTTTTCTTCCAATTTTGGGACCGTATTGTTCGCACTTTACCTAATCTAAAATATTTGACAATATCGAGGAAAAATATGCATGACTTACTTCCAAAATAAACATTTTATCCGAGAAAATTTAACAGCCCTCAAATGTTCATACGGAGTTTTTCCTTAGCATGGCAGAGGTATAGATCCTCGCAATGGATTACAACTATTTTCACAAAGAAAAGAAAAATTAAAACCACGAAAGAAATATATTGCAGCTTTTTTAAATTGTAATGTTGACTTGTTTCTCATCGGAAAATACAATAGGAGCGATTTTACATAGAACTTAAGTTTTTCAGGTGGTATATTTAGCAGCTAATTGTGTGTTATGTGTCATTATGATTTTTAAAATTTGACAAACTTTTCATGAAAGTTTTTTTCATAACTTTTGTCAACGTAAATTTCTCACACAGAGGCCATCATAAAAAGGTCAACTTGATTACCTAATTTTAGAGACAGCAAAATTGCGATTGATTTCCTTCCGGATAAAGATGCCTCCACTTAAAAAAATATGATCTCGCTTCTCTTCTGTGATTGTTGAGCGATTCGTATCTGCGTTATCATTTAATCAGTTGCTTCTGTACGCTCCTTGAAGCTCAGGTAGAAATAATTTACCTTTCAAAAAAAATGTATTCAATTGCGGTTTTTAATCAACATTTGTCAACACATTCATCCAAACTGACTGTTTATTGAGTCCCCTGTATTCGATTTACAAAAGAGAACCGACTCGTATTGAATTTCCGACGACAGTATTAGAGGATGAGAGAATGGATTGGAAACGGCGCAAATCATCCGAAATCGTTCATGATTCAATTTGTAGTTTGCTCGCGCAAGGAAGAGAAATTAAAAGCTTTCTTGTGTTGCAAAATATAAAAGCACAGCTCCTGCGGGTATGCGTGTATCGAGTGAACCCTTTCTTCCTTGGGAGGAAAGTCTGCGCAATTATCCCTCTCGCGTATCATTATTTGCGATGTTGTTCGCCGTTCGCAACCTAAATTTTTTGCCAAATCTAGGACTTAAAAACGTCAGTTTGGGCTTTGAAATTCCTGCCGATTGCAACGAAAATATTTCAATTAAAACGAAAAAGGTCGCAGATTAGTTTCGAGGGCCTTGCTTGTTTTCCTTTGTAATTTAATCAGGAATAAAGAAGGAGATTTAATTGAAATATGGGTAAACAAGGCTAAAAAATTATTGAAACACTAAAAGGCAGGACGTTTCGAGCTGTTACCAGCTCATTTTCATCTGTAAAAACACATAAAAACACACTTGATTTTAGACATTTTGCCTTGATTACCCACATTTTTTAATTAAATATCCTTCTTTATTCGTATATTAGGGCTATGTTTTATGTGCTTTATCGTTCAATCAGGAATATAATATTGCTGTGAAGCCTACATTAAATGTTCTCATTCATCTTTTGCGATCTCACCCTTCTTTATACAGTTGAAATGAGGAGCTTGGACCCTTGGAGAGCAAGGCGCATAGGTAAGTGCAGTATTTGTAAAAATTGAGACATTAGTTATTTCAAGTAAAATTAACTAGTCTTAATGCGTATTCTGTAAAAAAATTTGATACAAATATCAATTTTTCAGCATCAAAAAGTCAGTTTGAACTTTTTTTCCGCCATCAGGATCCATGTATTTTCGAAACTTCAAACACGTACCTCTCTAAATGGCAAAACTGCACTTATGCGCCATAACCTCCAAGTCTCTCAAAAAAAGCACTGGGGGAAAAAAAAAGAAAGAAAGAAAAAAAAAAACAACATATTGGATCTAGAGTCCAGATTCTTGAACGCATTGACAAGAAAAAGAACTCTTGATTCAATCAGATTTAAGCTTAAATCCAAAGGAAATCCGCTTGAATTAAGAGGCTTGGTTCTTGATTAAAGCTTAAATCTGATTGAATCAAGGGTATTTTTCCTTGTCGATGTTTTCAAGAGTCTAAACTCTAGATCCAATGTGTTTACTTTCCAGTGAGGAAAAATAAAAGCAGGAAATTTTTTTAGAAATGTAAAAAAAAAGAATCAATTCTTTCAAGGCTGTTGTTAGTCTAGACTACTGTCTGACATTTTAAAAACGCATTAATAGTTGCGTGTTGAGAGGTAACCGTATGCTATTAGGCATCTGTCACGTTGAACTGTGATGTTCATGGCAGTAAAAGGGGAGAGTTCGCGGATTGATTTGAAATTCAGTCAAAACGAGGAGTTTTGATCGTCTCGAAAGATTAACTTGTTCGATGGAGCCGTAAATTCACTAGAAATTGATGATCCAACTTTAAATCTGACACGGAGCTTTGAACTAACAAGAGCTTTAATTTCGTTAAAAATGACGTGGGTTTAAGGAGATTGGGCTTCTGTGTCGATGACAAGATGCGCTGACTTAATTGGCTGTTAATTAATGAGCTCAAAAAAGGGGGAGACAAGTTCGTTAGGTTTACGAAACAGACTTCATATAGCGATTGCCAGATTTACCCAGCAGCTTTGCATATCGATGTCTAAAGGCGACACCACGTACCTAAATTGCGGTGTTTCAAAATCTCCGCTCCTAGTTTATTTTTTCGAAGGTGAACGAATCAATTTAATAGCTAGAAATTTATTCAGAATATTCTACGAACAGTGAAGGATAATCAAAGAAGATTTTTAAAAAAAATATGATGACTTCGATAGTTTTCCAAGGAAAAAATAAAGTATGACTGGAAGTCTTACAACGTTGCAAACGGAGATATGTGGTCTCGCACCGTGGACATTGATATTAACTATTCTTGAAAATCTTGAAAGAATCTTGAAAAGAGAAAATGTATGTTTCTTTCTTTGCAAAACAAATTTCCATTCACTTTGTTTAAAAGATTGATCAATAAAAGGATCCACTTGTTCCTCATCCTAAATGTGAGCCCTTTCTTCTGTACTCTCAATTAGAAGATGCAGTCTTTCAATTTTCGACGAGGAAGAATTATTTGCGACGAGAAAAGTCAAATTAAAAGGCTCTAACCCTCTTTCCGTTGGATGAAATAATGAGAAAAATCCATGTCTTATTAAGAGCACTTGCAATAAATTCAGAGATTAGACATATTCAGCAACGCAGCACGGAGTGATCTTGACCCTGGAAGGAGTCCCTAAAGTTCAGTCCGAACTTCGCCTAATTAGTACGCGACGGGCTCGCAACTTTGAAAGCTGTAGGGGTGACACGCCACGAAGTCTTGACCCAACCGGGGACAGAACTTTCAGAATTTTTGGCTTGACACTTCCGCCTGAAAACTTTCTGATGGTAAAAGCTGCTTGCTTCCGCTTCATTTGCTACTTCTGGTTCAGTCTGAGACCGTCCGTTTCCAACTTCTCCCTCTGGAGAGTGACCCGTTGCTCACTTTCATAAAATGATTCGCTTTTATCGATATGAAAGTGCACGCAGAAGTTATACTGATTCAGTGGGCAATATTCGGGAGTCAGATAACTCATAGTATGAACCAATCTTATGGAATTGATCGCTCAAATGAAAGGATCAAAGTTGGGGAAGGTTTTGAAAGTGCACAATATTGTTCACAAGCTCCTCCGTTCAATATTATTATTACAATAATTATAATACGTATAACTACCTTTAAACATTGCAAAACATCCATTTGCATCCACATTTTACTTTTACTGAGATAATGATAAGAATTTCTACTGAAGAATTTCACTGATTTTATCCTGCTTACAACAAAAAAGTTTCGATATGAAATAGCGCAATGCGACGGTGAAACTACCAAACCACGTATCTCGGTTTGCGACGTCGCAGACTTCCTGTCATACATTATTTTTTAAATGAAAAACTACTTAACGTCTAGTCTTGAAAATTTCTGTGATTTTTTCTCTTTGTGCGGAGAAAATTCTGCGAAAATTTCAAGGAATGATATTAATTTGGTCGACTTCAAAAAAATAAAATGCGAGCGTAGAGTTTTAAACACCGAAAACGAGATACGTGGTTGGTAGTTTCACCGTCGAATGGTGTTCATGTAAAAATTGCAATCTTACGTTAATTCGTTTGAGAAATGATGAATATTTACTAGGTTTGGTCAGGATTAGATGTTTTACTAATATTATAGGTTATTATAGCTATTAAAGCTAATTTAAAACTTTGTTCGATCTATGCAAATTAATGTTCACGTGACTTGGATAACCGCGTGGCATCAAGTCTCGAATCTGCTATATCTCTTTCTACTCCTATCAAAGTGAGTTTTCTGATACCAATGATTTACTTATTACGAGGTAACCCAAGAGGATTGAGTATCAAGAACAATCGAAGTGTGCAATCATACAACAATTTTCATTAGCACGAGCAAAACATGAACTGAGAGTGACGTGCACCCTGCATTTCTCAATGACAACGCCTAGATACCACTATTCGTGTCCAAGGGATGCGTGTGTTGCATACGTACAGAATTGCAGGCGCTTCAGTTCTCGGAACCGCAACGTTTAGCTGCAGCTACAACTATTTATATGATTGATTGGGATCAGTGTATTGAGGAGAGCTCGAGGAACATAGAGATTTGGAAATGCTCAGAAGTTTCGCAAAACTTGGAGTGTTACGGATTTGCGGATGAGACAAGAGAGAAAATCAGGCATTGTGTTCCACGTGAATCCATCCAATATGAAGAATTTACAGATTTCTGAAATTTGATGAATTCCGTGTATACTTGAAAACTACTGAGTAAACTAGTTACAAGGATACTCTTGGTCTATAAATTGAACAATTATTGGAGGAGATATGACAACATTATTTAATCTGCTAACATACATGTGTTTATATGGGTAATACGGCCGGATGACGTCATCTACACTGGAAACAAACACATTGGATCTAGAGTCCAGACTCTTGAAAACATTGACAAGAAAAAATACTCTTAATTCGATCGGATTTTTGCTTGCATCAAAACGAAATCCACTTAAATTAAGAGGCTCGGTCCTTGATTTAAGCTAGATTCTGAATGAATCAAGAGTACTTTTTCTTGTCGATGTTTTTAAGAGTCTGGACTCTGGACTCTAGATCCAATGTGTTTTTTTTTTCCAGTGTAGTAGTGCGTTTTCTCAGTTTAAATCTATTTCTACACCATTTCTCATATCAATATTATAAACGATACTATAACTAAATCAGTTCTTTTAAGCACTGTCAGATAAAACAATAAACCATCTGCGTTCAAATTCTCCGTTTGCGAGTGGAATTTTTGCATTGTTGAAATGTAGATAAGAGTTTTCGTCTAGAAGACGTCGAGTTACCGCGTTAAAAATCCATGATTTGAACTTTCGTCTCCGATTCAGCTTACAAGCAGTAAACAGTAAATAAGTTAAGTCCTGCAGACGCGAATCTAGGTTCGGTAGCGGCGAAGAGGAGTCTAGTCGCATTTACAGGATGAGTTAAGCTCCACCCCGCTAATCTAAAACAACGTAACTCAGAAGGCGTTACCCATGAGGTTACGCTGTTTCGACCCAGCGCGACAGAGCTGCGCGTAATGAGGCGTAAGACGGTGTCTCGAGCCACTCAGTTGCCCCATCCGTTGCCAACCGAATCCTCGGGAGCAAGACGAGTCGAATCGTTAGAAATTTGGTGTGATTTTTTCCGAGATTTGGCAACCCTGCGTGTGAATGCACATGCGCTCAGGGTGGACTTACAGGAAAGGAGAGAATAAAACGTACGACTGACTTTATCTTCCAGAATGATGCGAGCTCGTTTCCCTTGCGACTGGTGGAAAATCGAGGTGTTGGAATCTTTGAAAACGTTGTTGGACACCGCTGAATCCACGATTTTGGTGTGAAGAATTTTAGAATTTAACGCTGTTACAGAATTTTTTGAATTTGAGCTAAATTTGCCCGATGAAACTCTGAATGCATGGACCATAGATGGACATACACGTATTCTGCCGTGCTAAGGAAAAACGCCGTATGAGCCTTCAGACGATGCCAAGTTTCCTCCGATAAACACCGAATTTACTGGGAAAATTGCGAACATAATTTTCAAAATTTTCAGACAATTTTGCACGCAATTTAATCTAAAACATCTGAAAATTTCAAGGAAAAATACGCATACATGTTGTCAAAAATACATGTTTTATCAAGGGAAATTTGGCAACTCTCGAATGTTCATACGGCGTTCTTCCTTAGCACGGCAGTATTGGACACCCAATAAATGCATCACGAGAGGTAGATTTAGAAAAAATGAAACTACGAAAAAGTCTCTAACGATCCTCAAGCTGGACCAAAACAAGGCTGGGGGCCCAAGTTTGAGTTTCCCGCTCAGGAACTTGAAATTTAGGTCAATTTACAGACTCATCGACCAACATGCAGAATTAATGAATCATGCAAGGATCTTTAGCATTAAACATCTGCGATATATATAGCTCGTAATGTAGGGAAAAATTAATTTTTTTGTCACTAATGGTGTATTACAGCTTGATCAAGTCTCACGCATCGGAAAACCATCAAGAGTCGGCCAGGCACAGTGGCGTGGTGTGCTTTGCGATACATCGATTCACTTGCCATTTAAACCTATGGAAAAGGATCGATAAACAGTGTGCGTTTACAACGAACGCCTCAACTAGCCAAGAAAGCCCCCCCTCCCCTCCAACACCAGGCGCTCGGGTAGTGAAAACTGGTGGTGATTAAGAAGGCGGGAAAAATTAGGAAAAATTTCCATTTTCGGACCAAAAACCACGAAGCATCCTCAGGACCTTGAAGATGGCTGATTTTAATCACCACATTTTGCTGAGTTCAACAAATGTAGTTGTAGTAGGTATACATATCAATCCTTATTTTGATGACGTTCTCAAAAGTTTGATTCAGTTGGTGGCCTGTTCAAAAAAAAGTATAACGGGATGGTAGTGAGTTAAATTCATTTGAAAATTCTGCTTTGCGTTCGCTTCCATTCGAAAATTTTCCATCGGCAGTTTGTGGCAGTCTAATTTCGAAAAAAAAAAAACTCCCAAAAAGGTTTTTTATGCGCTTACGGTGAATTCATTAATGCAGACTCAACAATAAACTGCGTAATTAGAAAGGTGGCTGTCATTAGATTTTGGTCTGAGGGAGAGGTGGTTTCTGCAATACGGCGATGCGAAGTAATTTACGTGCACATGCACTATACGAAAAAGCTTTACTACAACTTTTAACAGAAGCTCTCGTCATCATATCACTCCATTAGTGAACTCAGTGAATTCCTCGTGAGTAAGAACCGCATTAGAGATAATGGACCACTAGACAAGGTACGAATTTAAGTATTCTAATACATGTTTCTTAACCAGAGTTTCACGTAGAACACGATTCGTGCAACGAAAATTACTAAAATCAACTCATAACGAAGATATTAACGTTTTTATTTCACATTGGTCACGAGGAATTTGAACTGCCCGGTCACAAGAAACTCAAAGCTCTACGTGAGTCAAATCTCGCACTACAACGGTTTCAGCAAGCTTCTCAATCGAGCAATATCCATTTCCCCCATGTGTTGTTCAAACTATTAGCAATTTGCTATAGCTGAGCCAAAGCGTCAAGATTGAGGTTGCCAGATTTTTATATCGCAGAGACTGTCATGATAACGTTTAGCTCGCTATGTGAATCACGTAGAGCATTGAGTTTTCATGAGCGGGTGGTTTGAATTTACGCATCAAGAATCATTAATTATCTTCGTAAGGAGTTGATTTCGGTTAATTTCGTTGTGCGCATTGTGTTTTACGTGAAATTTTGGTTGAGAAACATGTATTAGAATGCTGAAATTCGTACCTTGTCTAGCGGTCCATTCGGTCTTAATTGGAAAAAAAATTGCACGACCAGATGGATTCAAAAGTAAGCCGAATTCATTTTCCACCTAAAATGCAACTTGTCGTGCTTCTGTCGAACTAGGTCCTATTACACTCTGGATTTCAGTGCTGCCATTTTATTTTACCATAGATTCCCTGGTTCCCGACATTAATTCTGAGTTCCGAGAAAAATTCCGATTTTTTTAAAAAGTCTCGGGGAAAAATTGCGAAATACGCCCGAATTTAGTTCCGAATATCGTCAAATTTGATTTAAAAAAAAAAATCCGTCTAACTGATGAAAAACCCCAAAATTTCGACAATTTCGGAAAAGTCCGAATCAGGAATTTTGAAGATACCGGGTAAAGATCAGAATACTTTAAAAGTTCCGAAATTCAGAATTAACTCCGGGAAAGGGCAGCACTGCTGGATTTTACTACCAAAAATGTGAACACTTCAAGGGATGTAATCGCGAAGACCCAAGATGGAGACTAGCACGAAACCTATCCGAGTCGCGGCCTCCCTCCCGCGGAAAATCGGAAGTGATATCCAGAACTTTCGGAAGAACCCGGTCGCCGTTAATTTGATTTGACCACTTTACGACCCAATTAACGTGAGCGGCCTAATTTCGGTGCAAGGCGGGCAAGGGCGGCGCGTGGTCCCGATAACGCGTCATAAAATGCAGGGACGTCGGCGGCGGGCGGGATGAGGGATGGCCGCCGAGGGCAAAATAAACACATGCACACCGGGCGGAATTTTCCGCGGCATACTTTTCAACAGGTTTGTCAGATCGCGACCCTGAACTCACGGATACATCGGCGACAGGGTTAAGGTGATTCCTCTCAGGAAGTGAACAATAAACATCAATACAGTGCTACCATTCCAGGACCGTCAAAAGTTCCCCACAATAAATTACTTAATAATTACTTCTCAGATATGTAAGTTAAAATAAGCTAATTGATTCATATTTCAATTATAGATCATTTGGAATTTTAAAGGTTCCGCGAAAAATTCAGGAAAATTACAAAAGTTCCGGGAAAAATTCAGGAAAATCTCAAAAATTCCGGTAACAATTCAGGAAAAGCTCAAAAGTTCCGGGAACAATTCATGAAAACCTCAAAAGTTTCGGGAAAAAATCAGGAAAATTTCAAAAGTTCCGAAATTTGGAACAAATTTCGGGAAATGGGAGCACTGCATCAATACCTATAACTTTGCTAAAATTAGAGTTTTGTTTTTCGCTCGTTATAAAAACATTGATTCAACAATGTACAGGCGTGCGTTAGCAGTCTTATGGTGAAAAATCTTCTCCGAAAACCCTAAATTAAAGCCAAATTTGACTTAACGCGAAAATTCCAGTTCGATTGATCGAACTGGAATTTTGAACATACTTGAGAAAGGTACAGAACAACTGTTCTGCGACGTACTTGCATATTTCGCGATGAACATCAGTCCCCTAAAGTTTTGCGGATTTTTCCATGATGCAAGCTCATAAATACCGCATTTTTCCACGAATTGTTTTCTTATCCAATGAAAGTTGTCGTGTAAAAATTCCACCAAAAAACGGCGATTGTTTTGTCTCAAAAGCTGGGTCTTAATGTACAAAAAAATGGAGGCTCACAATGGTCTGGTCTTATCATTCTAGCTGAGTCTATTGCGCATTACAGATGCATATGAAAGCGTGGACTGGCGACAAGTGAAAGGCACAGAGATTACAAAGAACACATACAAAAAAGTCTGAAATCCACTTCTCAACGTACAATGGGCCTCTGGCAATACGCGCAAAGTTTCCTGTATTCAAAATGCCACGTTGAAAACGAGACACGTGATGGAAAGTTCGGTGATCAGAATCCAAACAATAAGTAGGTATTTTTGCGATTTTTTTTGTGTGTGTGTGGGAGGGTGTGTGTGTAGGTGTTTACTAAAGTGGATCCGTAGTTTTGCGCAATGCCTTTTGGGTAGGACCGATACGTATTCAAAGTCTATTTATTAGGGGGATTATTTGGGAAAAATCGGACTTTTAATCCCTGAATCAATCACCAGGAATACTCATTTCGAAAATTATCTCTCAAGATGTTCAAATTATAAGTAAAAAATGCAGTTTACATTTTGCAACCGATTTCCATGTATCGAAATTGATGACTAATTTCAAACAGTCCTTTTTACTTTGTTCCAAAGTTCTGGAAGATAATATGCAGCATGAATATTTCTTAATGATTGATCTAGAGACTGAAATTTCAATTTTCCAATCCACCGAGTACCAGGTACACTGGAAAAAAAACACATTGGATCTAGAGTCCAGACTCTTAAAAACATCGACAAGAAAAAATAATCTTGATTCAATCAAAAGGAAATCCGCTCAATTTAAGAGGCTTGGTTCTTGATTTAAGCTTAAATCTGATTGAATCAAGAGTCCTTTTTCTTGTCAATGCGTTTTCAAGAGTCTGGACTTTAGATCCAATGTGTTGGGCGCTTCTGGGTACCAGATGCGCCCTTTCCAGCCGTTCGACTCCCCCGATGTAACATGTACTATACTACATACCGTTTTGCCTTATGGGTAATGACGCCATTCTGGTACACCCGGGAAAATTTGATTTTCTTCTGCATCTGGTATTCGTAAAAGTTTTCGTGAAATGTTTTGCTTTTAAGCATAACAATCTCGCACGGACGTATTACCTGGTTAAACTATTTTGGGGCTTCGTTATGCTTAAATGCCTCATATTCGAGGTTGTAGTTTCAGATTGATTCGAAAAAATCACGAACAGTCACGTGATCTCTTCATTTTAGTGACGTATTACTGTGCTATTTTGTGATTGGTTCATTTTCTCGGCGCAGCATCGTCAAGCGTCAGCTGTTTGCGGCTCTGGGTCAGAGACAAGAGACCCTCCAGCCTCCACTAGTAACTTGGCCATGGTGGAAGCTTTTACTTTCGGGACTTCAGCATTCTACTGTTGACTTACCTACATGGTTGATGTTCAACAACGTGTTGGCAGTTTCGTTTTGCAAACAAGCCGAAAATGGCCGACGTTTGGGAAAGTTGTTTGGCTTATGACGTCATCCGAAGCTCATCATCGACCATGTAGGTAAGTCAACAGCCAAAAATAGGGTGATGACTGTTGCTCGCTCATAATTGTCCATAAGGAATTGTTGAAACCCCGAAAGTAAAAGCTTCCACCTGTCGCTAGGAGGCCAGTGGAGCGTTGCAGTGGAGGGTCTCTTGTCTCTGCTCTGGGTTGAAGGTTTAAGGTTATGTCAGAGAGAATAGAAAGTTAGAGGCCCGACTCGATGCTAGGTAATTGAAACAGATGCGCTCGCAGCGCGCTCGCTGGCAACGTACGCAACTACTATTTTCTATTGTTTTCCAGAGACTAGCGGCGGGTATGTTGCTGCCGGACCACCTTCACGTAGGCAATTTGTTATACATCGTCCGTCCGCAATACTCTCGCTTGGCCGTATGAAAACGTTCCTCGCATGCGCAGTGTTAAAGAAGCGCCCTCCAACGCTCTGGCGTCGGAACTGCTTGTTTTTTTTCCAGTGTACCATCCATGTAACCTGTGTTAAAAGTTTCTGTTAACTTCTTGTTCAAGAGTTGATTCCAGAATTTCACATTATGTGAATCGCGTTTTACGTAGAATTTTGGAGAGAAGTCTTGTGAATTTTTTTCTCATAGGCCAGACATTGTCTGGTGACCCACTTTAGCATACTATTTCACGCTTTTTCAACTTGTCTGTGAAAACGATTTTTGAGGCGAAGGCATATGTGTATAGGAAAAAAAGTCATATTTTGAGCCGAATGATCGATCCTGAAAGTTAAGTACTTTAACCCTCTCTCACTCTAAACTGTCGGCCAAAGAATGGTTGATGAGAAACTATCGAGCAAAAAATGAAATAAAATTCGCCTGATGATGATTAATGAATACTTTCCATAGATTTAAATGGAGCAAAGACAATGTTTCCGATTTGCTGGATCCTTCAATGACTTGAGTTGAGATTTCTGGAGCAATTAGTCAACTCTTTGACTATCGGTCATCATAAGGCGAATTTGAGCGTTAACTCCTAAAAGTAACGGCTTTTACAATATAACGAAAGTTAGTGGTGCGAGGTCCCTAAAATATATTTTTCCTATCCGTATTTTGTCAAAACGCATTTGAATCAAAGGGAACTATATCCATTCTGACATGAGCCCAGGGATCTACAAGAGCACATGCACGGCAAGGCTCACGTCAAAATGGACATAGTTCCTTTTGATTCAAATGCGTCCATTTGATAACGTCGAAAGGTCCATACGGCGTTCTTCCTTTCGGATACATCGTAAACTTACGATCAGGTCCGTTCTCATTCCGCGCTATTGCGCATTCAGTCCCCCATGTTTGCTCAGCCCCAACCACCGACCACCCTGATCCTTCCCGCATCTTCACACCACTAATGCAGTTCGCTTCCCACGTATCAATCAATTACTGGGTCAGTGCGGTTTCACCCTCCCCCTACAACCCCCCCCCCCCCATGACACTTCGCACTTTCATTGTTTCCATTTGGCGCTGAAGTTATGGCTTTGATAAGTTCGTTTATTGTTCTTGTCGCGGATTTCAGCGGAAGTGCGCCGTTGGCGGATTTCCTCTGTAAATGGGGAAAATCTTATGGGGTTCGCGATTTTGAGGTTAGGTCTTGGAACTGCGTCTTGTGTGAATGCATTTTAATTAGTATTTGAAGGTTGCCTCGTGGAAGAAATATAAAAAGTCGAAACAGTAAATTCATTACACTACAAAGTATGGCGAGTAAGTGATTAAACCCTGATGCGAAATTAAATTGGACATCACTTTGTTGCAGATGCACTTTAATTTCTTATGTTTTAATGGTGGTTGATTTTTACGACCACTTGTATGTTTTAATCTCTAATTTTTGTCAAAATTGCTGTTAGTTTTTATTTAGTAATATTATCGAAGAGTAACGAAACTAAACAGCATGATGAATTGCTATTTTCGGTGATCAAGAATTATATCTCATAAAGTTAAAACATGCACACTCCATTTTTTTCTGTAATTTTTAAAAACCCATTCAGATCAAACGTAAATCTTCTAAATGCTGTTCTCTTACAGAGGAGTGGTTTAAAACTCTAAATGCGCCTATTGGTTTGACTTAAGAGACCATACAGAATAGACAATATATGATATCCGTCAATCCGTCAAAGGAATCGTTTCTATGTAAAAAAAAAAGGTTGACGCATTTTAGAACTACACTATTTAATTGTGTCCAAATTGTTTTTTTGTTCTTCGAGGAAATTTTGAAAATGTTGAATTTTTTACTGCGACTGCAATAATATAACTGCCAAATAACTATAAGGGACAACTACAAAATCTAAGGTGCTGAGGAACTAATGTGCCAAGGAAGAGCGTCATAACAGCCTTTGGACGCTACCAAATCTCTATTGATAAAACGCGAATTTTTTTGAGTAACATTTGAATATATATCTTTCATTTAAAAAATAATTTTATTCTCAATTTGGTCTAAAACATTTAACATTTTACAGAGAAATTATAGTTATGCTTCCTCGAAAATGAATATTTCATCGATAAAAATTTTGGCAACATCCGATTTTTCATACGTCGTTTTTCCACAGCACACCAAAACTGACCAATAAACTAACGAAAATTTCGACTTTTTGCTTCAATGCCTTCTCATGAAGCATGATGAGAAAAAATTACCATCCGCGAGAAGATCTCGTATTCAGCCAAATTATGGAAATTTAAGCGTGCAACAACATGAAGTCCGCGAGAAGAGGAAAATACAGAAAAGAAGTCCCGTTGAAATAAATTCGAATTTGCCATTTTCCCAGCTATACGCGTTGCGCGACCGTACCATTCAATTACAGTCTTATCGATACAACTATTCGTGCTCAGGTGTTGTCCGTATTGCATACCAAAAAATGGAAGGCGCTTGACTGTTCAAGTTTCGTGTTCATGCCTAGATAAGTAAGGAGTAAGGACGCGGGCGGTCACCGCACCGGCGCACAGTGGATTGAGTCAATCAGAGAGGTCGGACATGAATTGTTTTACTAAAACTGCACATTTTGATGTATAATTCGCACATTTTTAATTTTAAGGAGTAGTTCTAGAAAAAAAAATTCACTAGAAACCAATGAAACCGCTTTTAAAACCTCAAAGTTATGTATGAACGGAGTTATAGGATTTTAAAGTTTCCAAATTTTGCTCGACCTCTCCCATTGACTCGATCCATTGTGCGGCGCGGCGTGGCATGACGAAACTGATGTATCGTAATTTCTCCTGTATAAAGTTCTTCTTGGAAGAGGAGCAGGGTCAAAAGTAAATTTACTGTCATGCTTTAACTAATTTAAGCTGGCCGTTTCTAAATACTTTCTTTATATATAGGTTTTAGACTAGCCAAATTTTCATTCTTTGTCATGGTTCGATCTGCAGATCTACCGACCTGATTCTATAATTTTTGAAGATTTCGACCGGTGATATTCCCTTGATATGCCACCTTCTTTTAATTTTTGAAATATGAGCACGTGGTTGAATTGTAAATTTTCCGATTTACACTTTGGTAAATTTTCATGTCTTGTCATGATTCGTCCTTCTTTTAAACGGGGCCGATTTTCATAATTTTTGCGGTTATTGCCAGATAATTACCTTTACATAAGCCCAGATGTCCTCAAATGTTTGAAATTTGACCCCTTAACCCTGTAAGAGCGTGAAGTAGCATAAAGGCCATCACACAGGCCAGGGAAACCCCTAATTTTGAATTTAGTTCAGAATAGTTTCTAAAAGGTATTGTCATCATGTTCAGTGGAAAGCATTTACATTTTTCGACGTCAGTCAGCTATTCACTTTCTTGACACATTGGATGACAACCTTTGCATAGTTTCGAGGTAGAATTATCAGATTTTACAGAAACATCATCACTGAAAATTACAAAGCCGGTTAAAAAATTACCAAGACGTCTGAACGGTGTAAAATTATTAGTGTTTTGAGAGCAAATTACATGCTTAGAATGAACTAAACGTGCTACACAAGATAACATTGATTTAAAATTATTACTAATGGGACATCAAAGAAGTGCATTTGAAATAACGGCTTCCACCCATGAGATGGAAAGACAGGGCTTGACGTGGCTGTCGTTAAAAAATCCTATGCTCACGACGGTACTCCGAAATAAAACCCTATGGTCTTCGAGGGTTAAGGGTTGGAGCATTGAGCTAACTCCCCGATAACTATAAGAAACACTTATTGTAAAAAATCTAATTTAAGTTTAACATATTAAAAATGATTGATTTGTTACCTGTTGGGTAGAATAAAACTGGTAAATGCGTGATGGTGATTACCTGCGAACACAAAAAGGAAAGATATTTCGTCAGATGAATAGCTCGAAATAAAAAGGTTCTCACAAAAAAAGAAGACTAAAAGCATCCTAGATATGAAATTTTGTTAGTATAGACTTCGAACTTTTTCACCGTACATACGCTGTACGTGGTTGACGTCATTTCCTCTGTCAGATTTTTTTTTTTTTTTTTTTTTTTTTTTTTGTGTGTGTTCGCGAATGTGTGTGTGAATAACACTGGTAAATGGATGATGGTGATTACCTGCGAACACAAAAAGAAAAGATATTTTGTCAGATGAGTAGCTCGAAGTAAAAAGGTTCTCACAAAAAAAAGAATAAAAGCATCCGTGATATAAAATTTTGTTAGTATGGACTTTGAACTTTTTCACCGTACATACGCTGTACGTGGTTGACGTCATTTCCTATGTCAGATTTTTTTTTCAACGCCACTACAGATAATGGGGACTACTGAACTGAAGGTGGTAAGAACGATGGCTTCTCCAGCCAGAACTAAAAGTTTCTGAATCCATTGCAGGCTGATTTGTAGCTCAGAATGATGGTTTTCACACAAGGTTTCCTGTTTACAGCGCTCCACAAGTGCGAATGTGATGTAGCAGGTTATTTTTACGTGTTTGCACACGCTTTTTTTTTTTTTTTTTTTTTTTTTTTTTTTTTTTTTTTTTTTTTGATTTCGTTCAACATAGAGATTCTACACCGAGCTCTTTTTTATACTTTTAAGTGTTTGTTGTATCAATCACATATGCCGCTTACGCTTAAAAAAAAATGTGCATTTCAGATCCCGAGTTTTAGTATCAAAAATGTCAGCTAGCTGACATTTCCATCAAGTCCATAAAACCGACGCGATTTTTTAGTTTTAGAACTGTTGTATCAAAATCACGATAGCAGAACGTGATACGTTGACGCACGCTCTTTAATTACTACTTCCAAGTCAATTTGTGCAAAAATCTGGCTTTCTTCCTTCCCCATGAAACTCGTGTGGTACAATCCACGTATTGGGAGGGAAAAACTATACTCGCAACGTATCTATGTCTGTAATCGAAAAGTGTGCATCTCCTATTAAAATGTAGCAAGTCACCGCTCATGTTTCAATTTTGAAAAAAGAGCGTTTTCTTCGGGATACAATACAAATAAATATCTCAAGTTGTTCTTCAAATTTCCTGTAATTCTTAGCACTCATAAAGAACTATCACACTAAATTTTAAGAGGATATACACACAGAAAGAACAATTAACCCAAATCTTGTGTTAATATGGGAAGTTAATTTTTTTTTTTGTTATTTTTTCGTCTGCCGAATCGACCAAATATTAGTGTTGAAGTGACCGAATCTTTCTGTTGAAAATCTGCAACCTCCTTACCTAATAATTAGCCGAAAGCCCGCAGAATCGAACCTGGATTGTGTGAGTAATCCAAGCCATGAGCCACTCGCAAGTCGCAAACTTTGAACGACGTGGAGGAAAACAAAAGTACATGAGTTGCAGGACTACATTTTGCAATTTGGAACTATAAATTCTAGCCCGGTTTAAAAACAACGAATGTGCCACTAGTTTCCCTGAGCACACGAGTGTTTTTCCAGAAGATCTAGAATTTATAGTTCCAAATTGCAGAATGCAGTTCAGTTCCCCTTCATATCCCGATATTTCAGAGTAACCTACAGTTTGAGTCGATTTAACACAAAATTAGTCTAGCAGGCAAGAAATACAGCTAGATAAATATAATTACATTTTGCAATTTGGAACTATAAATTCTAGTCCGGCTTAAAAACAACGTATGTACCATTCGTTTCCCTATGCACATAAGTGTTTTTCCAGAAGAGCCAGAATCGCAAATTCCTCACACAAGCAACATCTCCCTTGCATGTGCGTGTGGTTACTGTGTAAACTTGACCTGCAAGATTTTTGCCGTTTCTTCGAGAGGACAAAACGACAGAGGGTCTGCAAACCTACATCATGCAGAAGACGCTCGATAACATAGCGCCTGCGAAGTGTGGCGGGCCACTGGTTATGCACATAAAACTACCGAGTCAGTCTGTTCCGAGTCAAAGGCCGCCCGGCCGGAGGGCGGGGGGTGGGTTTGAGGAAGATGGAAACCCATAAATTATTTATTTATACCACCGTAATTGGTACAACAATAAATATAATCTAGATAAATAAACGAACAAAACCAAACTCGTTTTTTATTGCCGACTTATTATATCTCATCGATTTATAGGCCAATAAAATGATAACCTAAATACATTCGCGGGAGGCCGTAGCGGCGCTGAAGTCGGTCGGATTATGCTCAGCGCCGTTTCAGATACTATTTAATGTTCGGCGGAATATTAAAACATAATCCGCCGCTTTTTCCCGACAGCGCCACCGTCGCCTCCCACCCCCGCCCCTCCCGGCGGCTGATTTATACGTCATTGCGATACGGCGGCGGTTGTGCCCATCTTTCCTAGTATCCGTCAAAAGTCTTCGCTCTCTGTTGCCCGATTGGCGACATCCAAGTGTTTCGTATTTCTTTTTCACAAAATAAAACAAACAAATTTAAAAAAATTAATAAACATACTAAAAATTGAACCGCACAGTTTAAAATCACGCTACCTCATCATAAGGGTGCGCTCTCTGACTCCCCAGCGGTCTATCTGAATAGGCCGTCCGCAAATTATGGTAGTCATTCAATGGCGTGCTCTCAACGTCTAGACCGGTGGCGAGGGTTGAATGGCCGATTGTCGATAGTTACCCAATTGAAGCTATGTCAAAGAATCGATTACTAACGTGTTCGCGGTGACACCCTGTAAATCGATCCATTTTCGTAGGTTTAAATTGCAAATGAATCGATACATCGCAAAGCTTGTCACGCCACTGTCTGAACCCCCTTCCTCTTGTCGGACGGTTTTTTTTTTCGAAAAACAACATTTTCATTAATTATCAGGATTGTTTTACCCTTGGACATCCCCTATGAGACCGTAGACTCCACCCCTTGTAAAAATTGCTGCCTACGTCACTGTACGCGCATGTAACTGGAAAGGGGTCGAGAGGTACCTGAAAGGTGTCAAAAGGGATGAAGAACATATCAGATCTTGCCTGAGGCAAGAATAATGGATCTTTAAAATGTGTAAGGAAAAAACGGGGGAAACGAATAAAATTAAAGCTTTCCACTGGGTTTTGCTTACAAAAACTAGGGATTGGAGCCAAACCTTCAGTCCATCGAAATTTTAATGAGAGCAGATACGTTTGACAGATATACCTGGCAAGGTTGGTTTGAAAGGGGGGGGGGGCACAATTTCAGGAGTCAAGATACCTCACATAATTGATGGACTGTACTTACTATTATCTTGCATGCTTCTCGTGCGATAAAAATGCTTTTATTTGGGTCAGCGCACCTCTTTTCTGCTGTCATACGATTCAAATGTTATAAAAATGTTGTGATGATTGGAGATGTCAGTATTTTCTGGGGTTGCAATTTTTCGAGAGTTGGGCTGGAGCTGACCATCCCCAAATTTCAAAGTTTACATTTTATTAATGTTCTATTGGTTAAATTTGAGCAATTCTAGTGCATTTTTCAAAAATTTCGGAAGTTTCGTCTCTCGTCCGAGCATATTGTATTGCCTCCCAACGACTTTTCCCTCTCCTAAAATGTACCCATAATAACATCTCTGATATTTTTGAGAGATACTTTAAATGTAGTCCTGGAAATCCTAAAGATTTCGAGTGCAATAACTTGTGCAGCACCAGGACACTAGCGAAACCCTGCGGAGACACATGCTGGATTTCTGCTTTTCGTTTTCGAATACAATCCAATCGCGTCAATCACTTTTCGAGCTCCCTCGGCTTTGGCAACGTCGCGTGGCCGTCGCAACGCACATAAATATAAATGCGCGAGAGATAAAATGTGTTTTACTTGCGGCAAAAACAGTAACAGTATCCCAATTCCGGAACTATATTTGCTTTAATACGACTAATACGAGCTGTATGGATTTTATAGGATGAGTTCTGCCGGCCCTTCTCAGGCTTGCCCTCCCCCTCATCCTCACGATGGTGCCATTTCCAGACGGTCTTCTTTGACTGGCTACTGTCAAACCGTTGCCAAATTTCTCATGTCTCCGTTAAAGCGTGCGTAATTAACACTGAAACGGGTATGTTCCACATAAAAAATGAATGGACTTTATGGAGGTGTCGATCTTGCAAAAATCTGAATGGAAGCTTAAAATAGGATGAAACTAACTCTTAAACACACTTGGAAGGTTTGCATCACGCGTTTTACACATCGCCTGCGTCCGTGTGCACTATTTCCTTTTTTACTGGCAACCAGGTTCGCACATGCACAGAGATAAAATAATCCCTAAAACTAATGCACAATCTCGCAAATTAAAATCAATCTGCATCACATGCTTGATAATTTGAAGCGCATTTTCCCTCACTTCAGCTTCAAGACAACTGAAACCCTACGCGTGAACGCATACAGATAGCGCTTCTGTGCGCTCTGTGACACCCAACCGCCACTGTCAGTGATCCTGCCAGAGCTCCCCCGGCGGATCGCATCTCCTCATTTCCTGCCATAATTTTCCCTCAATCCACGTTTGACAGGGCGTCCTCTACGTTTTCTGCCAGGGAGGACCCAATTCAGAACCTTCTTACGCAACCCATCATCTGGCAATCGTTGCGCATGCACATATCAGACAAGCTGTCTCGTGAAAATGTCATGCTCTATGTTTGCTCTATGTTTTTTTCGACGCTCATAATGGAGATGTGTGAGGAATTTGCGATTTGACTATATGGGTTCTTATGTAAAAGTTCGCGAGAAACACGATGGTGCCAATGGTTTTCTCTGAAATCAACTTCCAAGCTCAAAAAAACTCAAGTTGAGGCCAAAACGGAGGGGTTATCCTACGCTAATCTGAGAGTCCACCTCTACATCAAGACAAACTCTCCATGCAAGGATAGGGAGCAAATACGTTAGCAGCGATGCCGTGTTTTCAGTTTTAGAGTCCCCAAATATAGTGGCAGCCCTGCCAATGTATTTGCTCCCTACCTTTGCATGGATAATTTGCTTGATGTAGAGGTGGCTCTCAGGATAGCGTGGGATATCCCCTACATTTTGGCCATTGGGACCGTTTCTTTAGCTGCCGTATCTCGCTGCCATGGGTTGCCATCGAGTGACGTCGTCATGGAGCCGAGCGGAAATGTCAGTTTTCTTTTGACGTTTATGGTGCTTCTAATGTTGCATTTGTCTCAAGTTTTTGCAACACTGCTTTATTCCACGAATTTTGCAGGGTTTCTGGAATTCAGAAGTGCTCGCGAAATTTGAAAACGACTCTTTACTGCCCACCACGTGGGTCATTGTCCACTACTGGAAATGATCGTCTCACACGCTTGGCGCACAGTGTCCGGTGTGAAAAAAATTTCGATTCATACATGACGCGATGAACAATTTGCCTCGCGATCAGATCCTGATGGTTCAACAAAGTTGTTTCACAAACTGAGTGATCCGATATTCCTGCATTAAACAGTAGATCATGACCATGTCTAAATTCTGCGTTGAGTCATTACCATCTCGTTAAGTCATCTGGCAATTCTCACCACCTTGAATGCGTGGTTCCCTCTTCGGATCCCAAGTCCTTTGGTAGGTACTTATCAACAACGCTTAAACCAACCTATTGATAGTAATTATGTACTACTTGATGTAAATGATTTAAGACTGGACGACATGGCACTAGCGTATGCTTAATAGTATATAAGTTATCAGACAAGTGAAAATTAAAGGGATGGTTGGAGGACAATTTTGAAAAAAGTGACGTCATTTTGCCCACTTTTTCTGCTGGTAAAAATTCATATTTTGCGATCATCTTGAACTAAAATAGATGAAAATTCGCCTCTATTTACATTAAAACCATCTAATAGTGATGTGTATAGATTGGTGTAGCTAATAACTTCGTCCTTTCCCGCACGAAAGCAGGTAACTTCATTCCAAGGTTGTGAAATTGACTCAAACCATTCACATTTTTACGAGAGTAAACTTTCATAATTGAAGAAATGAGGGTTTGTCAACTCCCTGAAGACCTTTGGGAGGATAGGGGACTTTGGCGGCTAGGAGTCGCAGAGCGCCAAAGAGCGCTATAAAAGCGGCTTTATACATACATACATACACCCTTACATAAACCCTTACACCCTTACATACATACATACATACAAACTTTCATAATTTTCGTGAAAATTTGTCTGATTTTTGAGATTTGTCTGATATCTGAGGGAAAATTAGTAAGGTTTTCACATTTTTTCAGGTAAAAATGCAATTTACGGCGGAAAATCTGGCAACATTGAAATGTAGTTAGGAGCGTTCTTTCGTGCGAGAACCAACGAATGAGCCCACTCAGCCCGCCGGAAGCGCAAAACACCCATCAAGGTGTGGGCCGCGTAGCAGCCAAGGGAAGCCTCCTCTACCGTAAGATGAAGGCTCTGATGTGAGTCCCTTTATACTGAGAGTCAAGACAACACCCCCTCATGGAGTCACAAACGGGAATAAGGGTTACAGAAATTGAACGGTTTTGTATTCTTTGATCGGCCCTTTCTCAAATTCCTTTCTCCGTCCCCTCTCTCATTCCGTTTGTTCCTTGCCGAACCCGTAATTCTCCGGTCCATTCCAGATTATAATCTTTGCAATCGGTGAAAATGTATTCTTTATTCCCGTTTGTGACACTGTGAAGGCCTAAAATACGGGAACCAATCAGACATGGATTCACATTGTCTTGACTCTCAGTATAAAGGGACTCTAGTAAGATGAAAGCTCTGATTAGTGAAAAGTGGACCACTGTGCGAGAGCACCCCGGGTGGCGGGTCCAGCGCTGAAGCGGGCGCTGGAGGTGATGCGGGATCGGTTTTACGACGCAGACGGTTGACACGGGGAATTTGTACGGCGGCTTATTAAGCACGATTTATTCGGAGGAGCATTTTAATTGAGTGGGGAAGGAGCCGTTTAGGACGGATCAGGTGAGATTAGATTATCGCGAGACGCGCCGCCGACC
>NW_017566682.1:136336-154153 GCF_001854935.1 Bemisia tabaci
GAATTTCGAATTTACATTTCTCGAATGTTTGTGCGTCATAATTGATATCCTTTCCGTAGTTGGATATTTTTCAACTGGACCTGCTCTGCCGTGGTGAGGAAAAACGCCGTATGAACCTTCAGGCGTTGCCAAATTTCTTTTGGTAAATCACGAACTTTCAGGGAAATTTATAAATATTTTTCCTACAATTTTTCAGATAACTTTGTTCGCAATTTAAACTTAGCTTCCTGAAACTTTCAATGAAAAATATTCATAGCTTTCCTCAAAAATAAACATTTTAACATTAGAAAATTTGGCAACTCTCAAATGTTCATACGGCGTTTTTCCTTAACACGGCAGTACTGGTGCCGCGGTGACAATTTTTTCAAGCTGGCAAAGCTGGACTTCTTTAAAAGGATCCCCACTGCTGTCGGGGGGATGTTTTCTGGCCAATCTCAAAATATGAAGGCAAAAAAGGGACATGCGTAACTTCCATAATGTCTTTGTGTTGAGGTTAGTGAGCCCCGTATGGCTATTGTGTAGTTCAAGGATAAATAGATGCCTTTTTATGATCTGAGCTTGGAGTAAGTAAATTGCGACGGCGACTGAAATTTTACGAGAGGCATTATCAAGGCCAGAGACCCCTCAATCAACTCCTTGAGATTTCAGGTTGAAGAGCAAAAATATCTAGGTTGGTTGATCATAAAAATGAAATTTTCTCATAGTTTAATTTACTTAGCGAACGGCTGCGGCACATTTCAGGTTATTTTGGGGAAACTAGAAGCAATGCAGCATTTAAAAGCGTACTAGAATCATTTAATTGAAGCTAACACAACAGGGTATCACCAAAAACCTGTGAAAAGTTTCCGCAAATGTACCTTAATGATCTCAAATAAAAGTATCAAAAATTTCGACTTGATATTTTCATTCGTTCTTTTTTCTTTTAATGTAATAATTCAAAAAAATTCAATATCATCCGAGTTTCTGAATCGTTACAATGAGGATACATACTTTCCCTTTAATTATGGTAAGAACTAGAGCAGAAAGTCAAGAATAATGACACGCAGTGCTACAGCATTCTTACAGTCTTGTAGGCGCAAATATGCGTTTCACGTCAACTTACCGACTGCAGTGCGTTTGGCACAATGCGGGAAGTATTCATGCACTCTTGTAGGCGCCAATATGGGCTTGACGCCGACCGCACTTTTTGGTACAATGCGTGAAGTATTCCTACGGTCTTGCAGGCGTTAATATACGTTTAACGCTGGCCGCACTGTGTTTGCAAGACTGTGTTAACATATCGACGGTGAAACTACCAAACCACGTTTCTCGGTTTGCGACGTCGCAGACTTCCTGTCATACTTTATTTTTTAAATGAAAAACTACTTAACATCCAGTCTTGAAAATTTCTGTGATTCTTCCTCTTCGTGCGGAGAAAATTCGGTGAAAATTTCAAGGAATGATATTGATTTGGTCTACTTCAAAAAAAATAAAATGCGAGCGTAGATTTTTAAACACCGCAAACGAGATACGTGGTTTGGTAGTTTCACTGTCGATATGCAACAAATGCATTTCTTTTCCAACTGTTTCCTGTTTTGCCAAACTTCTACCTTAAATTAACTTGATTTTAAATTAGCGCATGCCTGTAGCAGATGTTAAAGTTTCTAATCGCGCAATCCTCATATATTTTCTTAGACCTTTCGCGCAATCCTGGTGTACCAAATTAGCAAAATTTAAAACATTCGTAAATTTTTATTAGAACTGCTGAAAGAGAGAGAGGAGAAAATAAGTTGTAAAATCCTGTAACTCATTTTGATACTTTGGTTTCGTTGAAAATCTTGCAAATAATTCGTCAGAAGTCGTTTAGTAGGGGATTTTCGTCGATTAACGTATGGATTGCATTTAAAATTAACGATCGACCCGTAATTTGCAGACTTTTGACCGGTCAGTTCGCGGAATGGGCAAGAACATCAGCCGAATCGAGAACTAAGGAACAGGAATGACCTGCCCAAGGTCGGCACAAAAGAGTTACTGTCAGTGGACTGGGAAATTTCGCCAACGGAACATGACCACAATTTGTTGATTTTACCTTTGTTTCCCGATCACTTGGCTTCAGATTTTAGGTCTTGCTAGGCGATAGCTATTTCGATGCTACGATCATCATCAGGCCACTTGGTTTGGTAAACACATATACGTAAAACACCATAAGTCACGTGGTATACTATTATTAAAATTTACTAAAAATTGTACTATAAGTGTTTTAATACATTTTTAGTAAATTTTAATAATAGTATACCATGTGACTTATAGTGTTTAACGTATACGTGTTTACCAAGCCAAGTGGCCTGATGATGATCGTAGCATCGAAATAGCTATCGCCTGGCAAGACCTAAAATTTGAAGCCAAGTGATCGGGAAACAAAGGTAAAATCAACAAATAAAATGCATCCCGATAAAAAGGATTTCAACTTTAAATGGACACAATTATTGAATTAAATTTTGCAACGTTGCAATGCAGCCACGTTCTTTTCGTGTGAAAAACTGGGAAGCTTTGGAGACAGGAACGCTAGCTGTTGCTCTCTTCACGTCGGGTTCAGAGGCCCTGTTTTGGGTCGTAAGTGACAATTCAGTTCGCGCGAATTTTTATCGTGTAACGAGACCTCTGGAGATTCACCGCAACACTAATTCACATTGTACACCTAGGAGCACTCTGGATCAACACCATTATTCGTCTAACGATGATTCATAAGTGACGTGCTGACCATTCTATTTAGCAAACTGCAGCCTAGTTTGACGATTCTCTTGGCAAACTGCTCGCTGCGACATTCATTGATCATCATTAAGAGACCCTTTGGACCGGGCATTATGTGCACTGCCGTCCGAAGGGAAAGCGCCACACGAACAACGTTGCCAAATTCCTCTAATGAAATAGGATATTTTCGGAGAGCTTGCATCGGCAATTCAATCGAGTTTTGACAATTTCACGGAAACATGTAGGTAAGCGGGTGGTGAAATTTTGCTGGATCCACACCATTTCGCGGGGTAAACTAAGGCAAAACGTTTCAAAATTGTCAATTTGAGTCAACAATTGTTGAGCTCAAATGAGTACCAGTACAAGATTGAGGGGGAAGAGTGTCCAGCTCAGGTGGCTTGCGATGGAATATTAAGTTGAGGTCACGCCGAGAGATCTGTAACGTTTTGGGTCTTTTTAGACCTCGTCAGTAGATCACACTCGTCAATGAACCCAACTTAGCATCCCCCAAAATCCAAGATGGCATCGAAACACCGTCATACGAGCTTCCAACGCAAACTGCCTGAGCTGAACACTTTCCCCCTCCAGGCTTCCGATGGTACTAATTAGAGCACAATAATTTTTGACTCCAATTGAAATGTTTGGAACTTTCTAGCTTCGTTTTCCCCGCGAAATGGTGTGGACCCAGCACCATTTCAATTTCTTGTTACATAAAGTTCGGACCATTTCTTGGTGTTTTTTCTCGTACATAGGTAAGTAATATGTTAACGACAATCCACTACAGACCCTTTAGTTGATCCATCATTTTTCCATCGGTTTTAACGACCGCACGCTTCCAAAAATAAGGTAAAGCCATTTTCTGTTCGCTCATTTTGTCTATGACATTATCTATTAATTTGAATGATAAGTAGCCTGCTGCAGCCTGGCACAGTTTAATCCTGGGATACCCTGAGCATTAATACCGACCAGGGTAAGTGAAAAATAGGTATGTTCTTCCGACCCCTTTGGCCGTAACGCAACTTTTTGTTCCCGCTACTAGAGCTAGGTAATGGAGATGTTGCATGTGTGAGGAATTTGCGATTTGGCTGTTGATTCTTATGTAAAAGTTCGCAAAAAACACGATGGTGCCACTGGTTTTCTCTGAAATCAACTCCCAAGCTCACAAAAAGCTCGCAAGTTGAGGCCAAAATGGAGGGGATATCCCGCGCTATCCTGAGAGTCCACTTCTACATCAAGACAAACACTCCACGCAAAGATCGGGAGCAAATACATTGACAGGGCTGCCACTTTATTTTGGGACTCTAAAACTGAAATCACGGCAACCCTGTCAATGTATATGCTCCCGATCGTTGCATGGAGTGTTTGTCTTGATGTAGAGGTGGACTCTCAGGATAGCGGGGGATACCCCCTTCATTTTGGCCTCAACTTGAGGGCTTTTTTTGAGCTTGGGAGTTGATTTCAGAGAAAACAAGTGGCACCACCGTGTTTCTCGCGAACTTTTACCTAAGTATCAACCGTCAAATCGCAAATTCCTCTCACATGCAACATATCCATTTTGGCGCCAGCCATAAGTGTAGTTGCACTAGCCGGAATTGTGAAGACACCAGCCAGCAGTACAGTTAATGCAACCACACTGCTGACTGTGTGGGCACCAGCCAGAGGTATGGTTGATCCAACCATCTCGACTTTCGAGGCCTTCCAATTGGCCGTTGCCGCCCCTCCCCCCCGTCCATCGCGTGGCGCCCCCCCCCCCCCCTTGAGCACGTGTGCACCGGGCGGTGGGTCTACTGGGCGTCTGGCGCGCGGCCTCCATCAGATTACGTCAACTGGTTTGGTCCTCGGTGCCGGGCGTCCGTCGCGTCGGCTTGTGCCCTTCCCGTGTCGTGTCGACGTCCGGAATGTGAATGTGCCGAGTCTGCGCACGGTCTGAATTTTGTCGCCGCTCGTAAATTAAAAGGCCGACCCCCTGCCGCGCCACTAACGCCGCCGCCATTGCCGCGTCGCCGAAAATCCCCGAATAGCGCCGTCGGGTCCGTGATGGTCGAGGGGTTTTAGTCGCACCGTCTGGCCATGATGGAGCTAGTCTGAGAGCAAAAAATTTGAAAGCTACCAGGGATTCACGATACTGACCGAATCGGGAATTCCCGGTAATTTGGCCGATTAGTTTTGCTATGTTTTCGAAAATCAAGGTTTCGAAACGAATCACCGAAAAAAAGGGAGCCTTCGCCACAAGGCTGGTGATGGTAAAGTGGTTTTAATCGCACCGTCTGTTGATGGTGCAAGTGGTCTAAGAAAAACTTCTGATTTCCATAATTCCTGAAATCTGCCATGTAAAGGGAGTCTCGATGCTTTTAACGACCTCCATTTTATAAAAGGTTTATGGGTTTCTCGGAAATATTACCAAGGGGTAAAATCAATGAACGCCGCAGAGAAAAATTGGAAACATTTTCGATTATTTTCCAAAATGAACATTGCGGGGTAATGGGCCAGAGAGGAGCGTCACGGAATGAGACTTTTCCACTTATCATAGATTTGCGTTTTAATGATGGGTGGATATTTTAGAGTAGCGAGGGATAATGAGATTTTTATGCATCCAAACATCCAAACGCGAGTTTTTTTTTTTTTTTTTTTTTTTTTTTTTTTTTTTATTTGGAGTGACGCACTGGTTGGTTTTAAAATTTCCAAGGAAACAGCCAGATCCGTAGAAAAATTTTGCCTATCAACAAACTGCACAAGAAAAATTTGGAAGAAATTTGGACGAGCGTAGTGAAACTAGAAAATTATTGAATGACACATATCCTGTGTTGTTTTCCTGACCTGCCACGAGACATACGGGTAATGGGTAGTGCTGGTTTGGTTCTATTTAGCGAAGTTTATGTGATTACAAGGCCAATTTTTTCAAGACATTTTTTTGACAGAGCGTCTCGTTTCTAGCTTTTTGTCTCTGCTAAAACATAAAAAATTGAAATTAGTGAAAAATGACGTGATTTCAGTCCTTGAACACAGAGCGGTTGCGTGATAAGAATAGTGCAAATGAAAACAGCGCCTTAGACATCAGCTTCACTGACATATTAAAAGCTTTCCAGACTCATGAAAGTCGGAATATGAACGGGTTTGGTGACACTCACTCGCAATTTTAAGCTTTTTTCCCCAGGTGATTGTTACAGGCGGATCAGAAAAACCGCATGGAAAAAAAGTGTTTTGGGGTGAAGGACTGCAGGTGCTATAATGTAAAAAGATTAACAAAATTCGAAGAAATTTAGTGCCATCTTGAAAGGTTTAAGTTTCAAAATCGAAATGGCAAATCGGTTCAGATGCGTGGGTTGCAATTCAAAAAAATATTCACACTCCAAAAAACGAGAATATAAATAATGGCTCTGGATGACGGCTCCTGGCAATGACCCTTAATCTCAAGATTTTTTCTTTCTTTCTTTGATTGAGCTGGACATTTATTTTATAAAAAGTCCAGCTAAATAAATTTATCACCTTTGAAAGTAACGGCGGACTCTAAATGCTCCTTGATCATTTCATTCAAAAGCTTGGCGTGCACAAAATAAAAATGAGTAATTTCGATGCTGCGTTTTTGCGCTTTTCATATTTTAGCATTTTTGTTGATCAATTCTGTAAATTCGAGATGCTCTTGAGAAGAAATTGTAAGTGGCTTTTTATTGATGATGTGCCCACGAATTCAGAAAATATTCCAAGACAGAGTTGCCAAAACGCATATTTTACACGCTACTCGCAGTTCCTAAAATTTTTAAGAAAGATTCGTGCCGCACTGAGGAAACCCACCGTATGAACCGTTGGGCGCTATCAAAACTTTGTTAAACCACTAATTTTTGAAGGAACTCGTGGTAATTTTCCCTTCAATTTATCAGTGAATTTTATCCGCAACTATATATGAGGTGCCTGAAAATTTCAAGGGTAAATTACTACGACTCATCCCACGGATGATTATTTTATCCGTTCAAAATCAGCGACATTTGAATGTTCATAGGGCGTCTTTTCTCAGCGCAGCAGCGCTGCAAGCCGGACAATGCCATCACATTGACCGCAGAGAGAGCATATTATCAAGCGCAGATCAGACACTCCGTATCTGCTGTTAATGATTTTGACGCATTGTCAGAAGAGGTGGCGGGAGAGGAAAATTACCCGAAGTAAATTGGGGCATAAGGTTGATGAATCAGGAAGAAAGGTGCTTAATGGCCAGATGCCCGATGCGCCGCGCTGTCCGTTCTAGACAGAGATGCAAAATCTCATTCGCTTTTTCAATATTATTATTTCACGAAATTTTTTGAACTGACGTCAAACGCCAACATAAAGTAAACACTCAATTTCGAAGAGAATTTTTTTTTTTTTTTTTCATTATTCAAACTACACCTTTTTTAGTGAAAGGAGGGAGGGGGTCAAATCCTGGTCGTTATTTTTTAGTTGGCTCTCAACATTTTCAAATATTCTTCAAATAATTTTATGAAACACACTCATCACACTGAAAGAAAAAGGCTGACAATTCCCGATTCTCCAGTCGTAGCTACAACTGCTCCTGGTGCTACGTCCGGAACTTTCGGTCTCTGAGCCCGGGACGCGGACGTTATGTCCATGTAGCCCATAGGTACGGCCTTTGCGGCCGGAGTGTTTACTTTCAGCGAATTTTATGAGCTTTTAAAAACTGATTTTTTTTTTTTTTTTTTTTTTTTTTTTTTTTTTTTTTTTTTTTTTTTTTTTTTTTTTTTTNTTTTTTTTTTTTTTTTTTTTTTTTTTTTTTGGGGGGGGGGTGGGCAAAATGACCATAAGTCGAACTACCTAGTTGTGTGTCGAATTCTGTATTATCTTATGCAAGTCGCATGCTCAATCCTTCAAAACTGTCTGAAATATTTTGGAAGACTCTGCGTGACATTTTGCTTAGATTAAAAAGATGGAATCCTATTGAAATTCCAACAGAAATTTGACATTTTTTGGCCGTACAGCGTTAAAATTCAGTTCAACTGAAAATCTCAATATGGAAGGAAAATGCCTATGAAAGCTCATACATCGAATCGCGATCAGATCACTATTAAAACCTGTCAAACTTTTGCGATAGACTTGGGAACTCATTATTCGATTCGATATAGTAGAGACGCAGTTTGTAAAAAATAATAATTATAATAAAAAAAAAAATCTGAGTCTAACTTCAAAGTACCTCGAATTTTCAGGTATATGTACGTGAAAAGAGATCAGCTCTTTAAATTCTGAGAAACGCTCCACGAAAAAGAACAAAAGTAATGGAATTTCTCTCTAGCCCTGAACAAAAGTCGTCTGCTCGATACGACGTTATGAGTTCTCAGAAATTTTAAATCCCGTAAAATTTTCCACGAAAAAGAACAAAAATTATGAAATTTCTCTCTAGTCCGAAACAAAACGTCGAGAGCTCTCAGATTTGAGTGCAGTTTGGCAATCCTCCGTGATGCAGTGCGCGTCAACTCTGCCACTTTGGAGTAGCTTATAAATTATCTCGTATTAGCCCACGAGCACGTCATTCAACCCACTGTTGCCACTTCTCCGGGGTGGCCAGGTACCGGGAACGGAAATTCCGAGGAAAGTTCCCGGTAACTTTTTTTTTAAAAATATGTGTGATAAACGATGAATGTGATGCGTGTTTCCTCCATCAAAGTTTCCTCGAAAAATCACTTTCATCCGGTAATTCTCGAGAACGAATGAGTTTCCACTAATTTAAGATCCGTAGTTATAGCAGACAATTTTATCGCACAATTTCTCAATGAACCGCCAGACAAGGTACAAAGTTAGGCATATTGATACTTGTTCTAACCTAAATTTCACGTAATACATGATTTTCCCAACGGAAGTTACTCCTAACTAAGATCTTTAATGTTTCTTGATGCGTGAATTTAAACCTCCCTCTCATAAAAACACAATGGTCCACGTGAATCAAATCGCACGCTAAACGTTACCGCGGCAGTCTCTGCGATACAGGAATCTGGCAACCTCAATCCTGACGCTTTGGCTCAGCTATAGCAAATTGTATACACTTTGAACAATGAAGTGTAGGAAATGAACGATGTTTGATTGAGAATTCTGCGAAAACCGTTGTAGGGCGCGATTTGACTCACGTGGAATATTGCGTTTCTTGAGACCGGGCAATTCAAATTTCCCGTGACCAATGTATAATGAAAACGTCAATATCTTTGTTATGAGTTGATTTCAGCAATCTATACTGCAAGAAATCATGTTCTACGTGAAATTATGGTTAATGTATCAAAATACTTAAGTTAGAGTGTTGTGTAGTAGTCCATTCTCAGTCGGCCTCCATGTGGTGTAATGGTTGTATCGCCTGGGTTCGATTCCTGGCCAGGTGACCCGAGTTTGATGGTCTCGAATAACGGTTACCTGGGGCTGGCTTAGTTAGGAACTGAAGGGGTGTAGAACTGTAAGGACTGTAAGCGTGAGATTATCCCCTCAAGGTGTTTGAAGTGAAAAAAAAAGAAGAAGAAAAAATATTGTAAAATTTTCAATAATCATCCTCGAAATATATGTATTTTGCCATTGAATGGAGATGTTGCATGTGTGAGGAATTTGCGATTTGACTGTTGATTCTTATGTAAAAGCTCGCGAGAAACACGATGATGCTACTGGTTTTCTCCGAAATCATCTCCCAAGCTCAAAAAAAGCTCTCGAGTTGAGGCCAAAATGGAGGGGATATCCCGCGCTATCCTGAGAGTCCGCTTCTACATCAAAACAAACTCTCCATGCAAAGATAGGGAGCAAATACATTAGCAGGGATGCCGTGTCTTCAGTTTTCGAGTCCCCAAATAAAGTGGCAGCCCTGTCAATGTATTTGCTCCCTATCTTTGCACGGAGAGTTTGTCTTGATGTAGAGGTGGACTCTCAGGATAGCGTGGAATATCCCCTCCATTTTGGCCTCAACTTGAGAGCTTTGTTTGAGGTTAGGATTTTATTTCAGAGAAAACCAGTGGCCACATCGTGTTTCTCGCAAACTTTTACATAATAATCAACAGTCAAATCGCAAATTCCTCACACATGCAACATCTCCATTGTACGATATTTACCGAAATCGAAGCCACGTGATTGACCAGATTCATCGCACAGCGTATAGTAACCGGTCGCGACACCAGCTACTCAAGAGAAAATTCCACTCGCCCGCCCACGCGACCCACTATTGTGATTAAGTCCCCCCTCTGACGTAAAAGACGCATATCTCAATTCCCGCGTGAGCTCTGTTACCCGTATAAAGCTTCGCATTCCAGGGCTCAAATGAAAATAGAGACCTGTCCTAACATCAGAGGAACTACGTTGCCTGGACTTCTTATCAGATTAGAAGTGAACTTCTCTGACAATCAGTCGTAATGTCGCAGGCAAATGGTGAAATCAGGCATTTTGTGAAATGCCTAGGCAGATAGTTAAATTGGACGTATTTCTATCAAACGGAACTATGTGCATTAAGATGTGAGCCCTGTCATGCATACATTCCTATGGGTCTCGGGGCTCATGTCTTAATGCACATAGTTCCGTTCGACAGAAATACGTCCAATTTTGACGGTCTACAAAATTTTGTGAATTCATGGCGAAGAGCTCACTAGTTTTCAATATTTTTGGAAAAATATCCCATCAAACCTATAGACTCTTTTTGTCCCCTCCTTTTCAATTGCCTCTCATATTTTGAAATGCTGAAATTCTAAAAATTCTGTATTTTATGACATGCTGAAAACTTTAAGATAAATGTTCAGGAGCTTTAAAACATTATCGTGTGAGGCAAATTTTTACTGAGCATTTTTTCTTACGGGGGCAGTTAATTACTTTGTCTAAAATTAGGAAAAGAATCAGAATTTCTATCTAAATTAGAAGATTTGACTCGTTGCCTACGCATTTGACAAAATGCCTGACTTGACCATTTGCTTGCGACAGTAATATCAATATTTGACAGCCAAAGCTGGCAACTATGCCTTGGTACCACTAAATTTTTGCATCCAAATGCTATGGATCACGGTCATTGGACCTCGGCGGACGACACTGAAATTAGTTTTAGAATTGGGTACCGACTGTGGGTTGAACAAGGTGATGCGAAAGTTGAGGTATAGTCTGATGTGGTCTGGTACCATGGAGTGTCTCGCTTTCTAACTTCGAGTGGCTACTTTTAAAAGCAAATCTTTTTCAAAATTTAGAAGTATAAATCAACAGGCTCGTTTGACCGAGCTCCTCACTGGTTGTACTCGTAAACTTCTAAGATAAAACTCTAAAAAACGGATAAAATATCCGAGTTTGGATACCCTTTGTGTTCCTTTTTTACGTACCCGTGAAGTTTCCACAACTTTTTTTTTTTATTTTCGTAAATTTCAAGCACCATACTTAAATTTTACTTAACATTTTAGTATTGATAGTTTAATTTAAAATCTACGTATACCACAAAAAAAAAAAAAAAAGAAAAAAACAAAAAAAATTTAGAACCCTTTTTCCGTTTTAGTTCAAAACATAGGGCAAAATCTTCTTGGAATTTCACTCTTCCAATACTTAAAGGAACATAACTTAAACAAACGCGATCTGCAAAATTTTGGTGTAATTTCATAATTTGTATCGCAAACATAATCCTTTTCGAAATTTATAATGGAGACATTAAAGGTGTCTGAAAGACAAGTTTCATGTTTAAGTGGACATTACTGAGTGAGCTGAACACGAGGACATGGTCCATAAATTTAACAATAATTGGAGCTGATATGACAAAATTATCTAATCTAAAATACGTGTATTTAAATCTGAAATGCCGCAGGATGACGTCACCAGGCGGTAAATTTTTTCACCTTTGAATCTATTTTCATACTATTTTCCGCATCAGAAAAAGTCTGTAAAAAATACACGGGAATCAGCTCTTAAAGCACTCTCGGATGTATACCAATGAAAAATTTGCGTGAAAAGTCTCGATTTTTTTTTAAATTATAAATATTTTACGAAGCCCTAATTTCGGAGACAGAGATTGACAATTTCAAATCAACATCTATGAATTCATCTCGATTTAGCTCTGTAACAAGTGGCGGCGAAATCTGCAGTGGTGTGTGGATTATACTTTTGACCCTTTGTGATAGAGATACCTGGGAATGTCGTGTGATAGCCTATGAAGTTCTGGAGACTTAAACGCCAGATAAAGAAGAAAGTCGGTCTGGCAGGACCACTAAAAAAGCGCTGTACGGCAACGCACCGCCGAGTTTTGTTAAATTTCCGCATATGGTAGTTATAATATGACTATGGGCTACACTTTAAGGCCACTACGCGGCCCAACCCCCAGAGGGAGCTGCGCGCCTTCCAAGGCCCACTTCGCGACCCCCTATGAGTTCATTTAGATAGAGTGGGCTCATCTATGGATCATATTCCTATCTAATTTAATCAACAAATTTTAATTTAATTTAAAAGGTTAATTTTATTTGAACTAAGATAAGTACACAAAAGAGTGAAAATAATTAAATATATGTCATCATTTACCGTAATCATCGTTAAAATCTGCCCTACTTTGGCAAACACTATTAGGACGTTAATTATCACCGCATCATTCTGTATGCAAGTCGAATGTAAGGCAGACAAGTAGTAATGCGTACCATATTTTTTTTCGTGTTTGGATCCAAGGCAAAGAGGAGGATCAGACTGAGATTCAGTCCGCATGCAAGGGCGCAGTGTCTATTCTAAAAAGAAGATGAACCGAATCTCCAACGCCAGGGTTAGTCAGAAAAAGCAAAACAAAACGTGCCTTGACAGCATGTGAATTAAAAATGCACATGTAAAAGAGTTTGACCAGGCGAGTGGGGGAGGAGAGATCCTTTTGTACCGCTTTGAGCCAGTTCGATCCGAGTAGATGTACTGATTTAGTGAGCGTGTGTGGTTTCAAAGTGAATAACGAACCAGTGTTGCCGCGAGGAGCGATAATCAGATTAGCAGATTTTGTAATATGATCAGGTCCCATGAATACATTAGCTGTGAGCAGCCCTGAATGAGATTTTGTATTTTTCAAATCTCACTTAACTAGCTTTGACTAAGCTTTAACTCGTTTAATTTAACTTTGAAGCTAACTTTCGATAGAAAGACTTTCGTGGAGGCCTCCTACGATCAAGGCTGATCATGGAGCATGCATTCATTGCCTACAAAAGAGGCAATGGTAGTAATTACACTCAGTAAATTTTTAGATGTTTCTTCTGAATCGTTGAGCAACGCTCATGCATGTATTGTAGAGTTGAACAGTATACCTCAGTAATTATGATGCATTGAGCGGTAAGGAGACATTTCATGAAGCCTAAAAATACATTTTCCTTTTTTCCCCTCCTCTTCTCCTTCTTCTTTTTCGAATATAAATTTTTTCTTTTCAAAAGATCCTCCCCATCTCTCTTTTTTTAACCCTAATCCACTTTTCAACAATTAACATGACTTTTAAGAATATTTTCTTTTCTAAAGCTTTGAAAGAGGTACTAAAAAAAAAAAAAAAAAAAAAAAAAAAAAAAAAAAAATGAAAGTTTTTAACATTAAGTAAGTAAAGTCGTTGGTAATATTAGTGTTTTCGTTTGGGGTTCAGCACAAGTACTTTGGTCGAGTGTAAAAACGATGTTTTAAAAATTTTTAAAAGTATTTTTTTTTAAATAATGTCCTTTTAATCAGAAAATGATAAACTATTTGTTTATTAAGATTTATCGTAGAAATATGTTTTATTTTTTTTTTCTTCTGGACAGGATAAATTTTTCTCTTCGGTTTAAAAAGAAAACAATTTCAATTTATTTTCTTTAAATCGGCAACTTTGATTTGCGTCCTGTGGTGCGGTCGTCGAGCCTCGCGCTGGACTAGGCGCCATACCGCCGTGCTAAGGAAAAACGCTGTATGAACATTAGGGCGTTGCCAAATTTCGTCCGATAAAACGCAAATTTCCTGGTAAACTTGTGAATATTTTTCTTCCAGGTTTTCGGTTAATTTTGTTCGTAGTGTCACCTAGAGCTTCTGAACATTTTAGAGAAAATATTCATAACTTTCCGCAGAAATAAAAACGTTACCGAAATAAATATGGCAACTGACAGAGGTTCATACGGCGTTTTACCTTAGTGCGGCATGGTCCATGGTACCCCTGTAAAAGCGCCCACTTGTGATGGTTTCGTGCCTGCTCCCCCTTCCTCCTTTTCCCCTTGCCCATTCATCCCTGCCCCCCTCATCGGCGAGAGCTTAGACACGAGGAGTGAGAAATAAAAGTGAGCACCTCGCCGCCGTGTCACTGAATCAACCGCAGCCCTAAAGTATTTCCCTTGCACAATCTTCCTCAATATGCTTGACAGGAAACTAAACAACATATCACTTGAAAAAATTCCGTGTATTTCACGTGATTTATAAAAATGATACTCATAACATTTGCACTGAGTTCATCAGGAAGGAACCAACCGACATTAAGTTGAAACCGAGAAAAAGAGGTTTGAAGTTTTATTCCGGCAGAAGGCTCAATGTAAGAAATAAACTTTAACCCCTCTTTTTACGTACAATTTTTGTGTCTAGACGTTCATTTTTTGGCAGGAGAAAATATACAACTAGTGAAACACAAAAACATTCTCAACTCAATTTTGTTCGAAAATGTGGGTTGGTTCCTTTCTGATAAACTCGGTCCATTTAAGGTTCGAATCGTGCGCAGATTCCAATTAAAAATTCCAATAGTGGAAGGAATCAAGCAATATGACATCGTCACCAGCTGGCCAAAGTATCACGAGCGCCATGCGGCGTTTCAAAATTTCCGCCGCCATTTTATTTTTTACAGAGGAATTGTTCAACGAACCTGTTCGAAACGTTTACTGAATTTGCTTGGTGCTGTCGATAAAATTCAGTAAAATTTTCAAACAGATTCAACCAACAATTTCTCCGTAAAAAAACAAAATTGCGGCAGACATTTTGAAACGTCGCATGGAACTTGTGATACATTTGCCAGGAGGTGACGATTTATGGATCGATCTTTGCGTCGTTTTCAATTAAAAAATGTAAACGGTAGAAGAAAGTAGGCAATATGAGATGTAAATGGGTCGACTTTGGTCTTATCCGTCCATATCATGTTGTCTAATTTTCTCTATTGTGTACCTTTTTAAGCGAAAACTATATGTCATGATGTTTTAAACTCTATACGAATTTTCCCGATTTCATGAAAGGTAAAAAAGAAGATATATCTCGGGTTGTCTATGAATTGCATTATATAAAAAACCCCTCCTTTAAGTCAGGTTGTTTTTGCCCTCCAGCACTCAACTTAAAAAAGAAAAGTTAGAAAGTCCGAACGTTATTTACAGGAGCCTTTAAAGTCACTCATACATACCCTGTCTATGTGGTAATTGGTTTGTGTTAAGTGGAAAACTTCGCTACAGATCACTGCAATTTCAAAGTTCCTTCATTTCGTTGGGTATGCAATCTGATCTCTGGAGAGTTAAAATAGTTGCTCGAAGTCAGTGCGAACTCCCATGCACACATCCCGATCTAATTTTCTGAGAAGGAGGGTGCTTATGTGTATGCGTCTGAAGATCGATGTGTACCTGTGTGGTTCTCGTCGCACGACTAAATGAAAAACGTGCGCTCACATGTTCCCGATGACACTTTTAACCTTGTGAATGGTCAATCTTTGTGATTTTAGGTCAGTAATGAGAATGACCCTAATTATTCTTTGTAATTTGACCGTGTAACAACAACCTTGCGATTGCTTCCGCCTTCTAAATTCATTAATGCAAGTCACAATAAAGGCATATCTCGTCATGAGATTTTCGAAGGGCGATTCAAAGCGGGACGTACTTATCGGAAAAACGCTATTTCGAGATACTCTATGAAGAGGGGCTACTGGCTGGGAATTTTGAAAACAGAACGTTGTTACCAAAAGACGTTATTTCGAGAAAAGTTATGACGACATGTAATTGGATTGCATTTTGCAAAAAGGAACCACTAGCATTGCAATGATGCTAAGATTGTGCAACTTCATCCTTTGCAATAAAATTGCGGAAATTGTGAAAAACTATAAAATTTAGATGGTAATTTTTGTCTTAAATTTACAGTTTTTAGCGAGTAAAATAGAAACTATTAAGGGATAATCGGATTTTTCCTCCAAGACAAAAGAAGTTGCACAATCTTAGCAATATTGCAATGCTAGTGGTTCCTTTTTGCAAAATGCAATCCAATTGTACTTGACAAGCCAGCTCGATAAAAACCTTTATTTATTTATTTATTTATCTATTTTTTTTTTTTTTTTTTTTACAACTTCAAGTAGTCCACAAGGGCTAACCCTGCACTTTAAGTCCCATCCCCCCTTCGTCCCTACTGAACCGCAGTCCCAGGTAACCATTGTTTTGAGACTTTCAATCGAACCCGGGACCTCCCAATCATAGAGCTAGCGCTACAACCACTACACCATACATAGGTGAACGATTTTCTTATTTCTTTGAAAAAAAAATCAATTTTCATTTGAATTAAAAACAGGGACAAAACATGTACGGTCTTCTTATACTCCCGACACCTTAAAACTCATAGAAATCATGACATATTATTTATTTATTATTTTTTTTGCGATGACAATACTTCCTCTACCCCGAGGAAAGCGAGAAAATCAAAATCAAGGCTTTAAAAATGTGACTGACATGCCTTTTCACCTTCAGACGACCTTTGTTCAGAACTGAAACGTACCGAGCTTTAAAATCATTCTGAGTGCTCAGTTCTTGTAATTATGAAAAAGCCAGACATGAATTTTTGAAGGCTTTACCTGGCAGACGGTGCATGCTACCGTCGCAAGGAAAACCCCGTAAAAACCTACAAGCGTTGCCATTACCTTTGATAAGTACGAATTTACATAGAATGCTTTAAATATTTTTCTTCCAATTTTTCAGAAAATTATATTCGCAATTTAAACCAAAATATCTACACTGAAAAAAAAAACTCCGGCCGTGGGAGCCGCAATTACGGGCTATATAGACATACCGTCCGGTCCGGGCTCAAAGGCCGAAAATTCCGGCTGCTGGAGCCGTAGCTTCGGCCTCTGGACCCGGAGCAATCGAAGCTACGCCTCCAGCAGCCGGAATTTTCGGCCTTTGAGCCCGGACCGGACGGTATGTCTATAAAGCCCGTAATTGCGGCTCCCACGGCCGGAGTTTTTTTTTCAGTGTAAAAATTTCAAGAAAAATATACATGAATTTCCTCAAAAATAAACCCTTTATCATTGGGGATTCGGCAAAATTCGAAAGTTCATATGTCGTTTTTCCTTTGCAAGGTGACATGGACCGCGACTTTTTTCCGTATCGCAGGAAGCCTTCGCGTTGGGTACTGCATATTTTCTCTGTGAAAGGTATTTGACACGGACCGCAACCTCATCTCAGTTGGCATACAATCAACGGCACTTTCATTTTTTCTGTGAATTAGCTACACATCCATTTGTTACTATTTTACCTCGTCGCAAACGTCAACGCGTTCTGCCGGCGCACAGTGGATCGAGTCAATGGGAGAGGTCGAACATGAAATTTTTGATTAAAACTACGAATTTTGAGGTTTATTTCATCACAATTTGAATTTCAAGGAGTGGTTTTCGATGAAATTTTCACGAAAAAGGCAATGGAACCACTTTCAGAGCCTCAAGTTTTGTATAAACAGAGCTATAAGCATTTGAAGTTTCCAAATTTTGTCCGACCTCTCGGATTGACTCGATCCATCGTACGGCGCTCTTTTTGCGTCAACGCGACGGGTCTACATGAACTCGATGTATTTCACATCTAGGCAAGGGCAGAAACATTCCCCTTTTTTCTCTCTATACCCTCTTCCTCTCTCTCTCTCCTTCACCACCTGTTTTCGGCATCTATACTATAAGCTCCAAGACCTCCTAATTTTGCGAAACTGGTGACGCTTAGTTCCAGCGTTCTACCGGGCCGATTTTCATGATTTTTGCGGCTATCGACGGGCAATTGTCTCTAAATAAGCCAACTCTTTTCAGATTTTCAAAATATGGCCCAGGTTTTTTTATATTACGTGGTAAAGTTGCGAATTCTCCCATTTAAACAATGTAAATTTATACTTTTTGTCATAGTTCGTTTGAGCGTTCTACCGGGCCGATTT